>CAJNIZ010045044.1:36338-46768 GCA_905231905.1 Symbiodinium pilosum
GGGTTAGGGTTCAGGGTGTAGGGTGTAGGGTTCAGGGTTTAGGGCTTAGGGTTTAGGGTTCAGCGTTTAGGGTTTAGGGTTTAGGGATGCCAGGTTTACCTTCCGGCGAGACTCATCTTTGCAAGCTAGTCTAAGATTAGAAGTATGGGCCCCTAACATGGGCCCTTAGGCCCTTTTAGGGGGATTCCAGGAACCTTTATGGGTACGTTAGAGGTATATTGTAGGAATTTAAGGATCCCAGGGTAAAGGGCCCATAGTAGGGGGCCATTGTTTCAACCTTAGAGCTAACATGTTTTTCTGACCCAAAACACTAAACCGTAAACCCCTAAATCCTAAAACCCTAAACCCTAAACCCCCAAACCCTAAACTCTACTGGAGCATTGAGGATGGGAATCTCTGTCAACCGTGGCTTGGCTGAACCCAGTCAGGAAAAGAGCTGATAGGTTGCGTACTAGGGGTTTACGGTTTAGGGTTTAGGGTTAAGGGGTTTAGGGTGGGGTACACCCAGGAACAGCTGGAGTTAGATAAGCATGTCTGCACGGTCTAGGGTATAAGTTATGTAGTATATAGATACTATATCATATTATATATAGGCTCTCATATTTCCCTTATTACCTTGTAGACTGTACTGGGTGGGGCCAGTACTGCGGCCTTCCTGCGATGCCTGTCTACGGTCTGTATTCAGCGCGGCACTGGCATTGGGGGGATTGTCAAAATTATGGTCCCTTTTTGGGTCCCTATTATAATACGGGGCCTAATTTAGGGGACCCAAAAAGGGACCACAATTTTGACAATCCCCCATTGGCACCTGACAAGTTACGAGGCCCCAACTGCTAGAATATGAATGATTTGGGGGTCTGAAGGTCTAATCGTTCCGTATCTGGAGCCTTGGCGAAGACAGTCGAAGTGAATCGGGTCAGCGTGAAAGCATCCCTGAACCCCCAAACCCTCAACCCTAAGATTTGAGTTGCTGACCCTAAACTGGTTGGTTGCTTGGGGGGAGCGACGGCATAGGAAACTGTCATGGGAGCTGCCATAGGGTTTAGGGTTCAAGGAATGGAAAAGAGATGGGACATGATTGTATTCCTGTGAATTAAATAGTGTCTCCTTTAGAGATTCATTCTTCGATTCCTTGCTGATAGACAGTAAGCATATATTTCACGATGTATCAATTAGGAGGACCCCCACTGCAGTAGTGAGTGGTATTATAGGAATACAAGAGGAACCTAATTTAATCCTTATTATCCCTTACAGTCACTATAACCCCTAAGTAAGCCCTAAACCCTGTGTTATCCCTTATACTATGACCGGGCACCCTCCTACAGCATAATATGCTATAATGGATTATATTGTTATATTGTATTATAAGATATTATAATATACTATAACAAATTAGAATGAATTTTAGAATATACTAAATTATATACTATAACGGTCCTTCTAAGGTATCAACAATTACATGATTGTGGCCACACTGATCCTAAGCGTGGCTGCAGGCCGCCGACGGGATGCTTCCGGTTGGGTTTAGGGTTTAGGGTTCGGGGGTTAGGGTCTAGGGTTTAGGGGGTTTAGGGTTTAGGGGGGTATTTGGGGATATGGGGGTATGTAGGGATCTATAGGGTTTAGGAATTTAGGGATATAGGATTTTGAGTTTTTTATGAGCTTGCTATCTCGCGAAATTGAGGATCCACCTTATATACTCTAACCTCTAAACCCCCCCAAGCCCTAAACCCTAAACCATGTAACTGTTATAGTCCTTAATGATGGGCTGGGTGAAAGGCCTGGATTCGCAGACCAGCTTAACAATGAGAGGTCAGGGGAATCCCCACCCTAAACCCTAAACCCTAAACCCTACTACATTGGGGATGCTATGGAAGCTTGGGGATGCTTTAGGATTTAGGATTTAGGGGGTTTAGGGTTTAGGATTTAGGATTTAGGATTTAGGGTTTACGGTTTAGGGTTTAGGATTTATGGTTTAGGATTTAGGGTTTGGGGTTTGTGATGTAGGGTTTGGGGTAGTGCATAGTATAAGAGTGTCCAAAAAGGTGCCAGAATTTGGACAACCTTTCATGTACGGTATACCCTAAACCCTAAACCCTAAATCCTAGACATAAGCTCAACTCGTACCTCCATGAGGAACCGGCTACTGTTACTTTGGAAAAGAGCTCGGGATCCCCATCCCTAAACCCTAAACCCTAAACCCTATAGGGTTTAGGGTTTAGGGTTTTAGGGTTTTGGGGGTTTCAGGGTTTTAGGGTTTAGGGTTTAGGTGTTGAGCCCAACGTTGTTTTTACCGATCCATAGCCCTAAACCTTCTTTTACCTCTCCTTCAACTACAACCCTGACCCTTGGAATCATTTGCTAAGTTACTATTTTGGGATAGTTACATTATCCCCCGAGAATGGAGAATCAAATGGAAAAGAAAATGGAGAATGAAATGAAAACTGGTGGGAATACAATATAGGGACTTAAGGAACTTGATTCAAGTAACGCGCTTCAGGGTTTAGGGTATAGGGTCCTGATCTCTTGTTACCTGCACTTTACAAGCCTGAATACTTACCATTAGTCTCCTCCTCAAACCCTTGGATGAATTTTGCAGTAGCTATCCAAGACCCTATTCTATTTAGATGGCCCCCTACACGCGATCATCATAAACTCCCATAGAAACCCAGTTTCCATTCTCTTTTTGCATGTGGCTTTACATTGCATTCTGCATTTGATTCTCCATGATTCTCGAAACCCTAAACCCTAAACCCGCTCAGTACTGTTGGCCTCATGGTAGCGCCTGGGTTACCTTCCTGTCTCAGCTTGTCATTGTCAGCAACCCTTGGTGTAACGTGATGCTGAAAGGGAGAGAAAAAGGCTAGAGCTTCATGGGGGTTTCTGGGGCCTAGGGTTCAGGATTTAGGGTGCAAACGTCAGTCAAATCACACCCATCAGCCATTGGTGCTGTGATTTTCTGCTCGCTATCCCTTACTATTATGAATATTCATGATCATTGTTAATGTAGACCCATGATTAATAAACCCCCTCCTCTGAGGGTCCTTAATATTCGGATCCCTATTATCATTCCTATTAAAGGGATGGGGCTTTAAACCCTAAACCCTAAACCCCAGTTTAGCCTTTGTAGTTAAACCCTAAACCCTAAACCCTAATAAGCCTGTGTGCTGCCCGCCCAATGACTCGGAAGGCTCGATCGTCAGTGTCACCTTCAGCCCCGACTGTAGGAGGCTAAGGAGTTATTTTTGCTCGGGTTGCCTACAGTTACTATATGAACTATAGTCTATAGGGGATTATATAGGGAACTACTATAGGGGTTATTAAGGGGGATACTAGGAGTTTAGACTATAGCTCATATAGGGGTTATATAGGCATCTATATGGTATATTATCTAAGAGGGGTATGATATATTGGGATTATATAAGGATTTACAGGGGTATATTATATAGAGGATAAAATAGGGATTTAAAGCGGTATATTATATAGGGGTTTTATATGGGCATATTATAACGGGGGTTACATAGGGATAATGGAAAAGAAAGTGGAAACTACTGTTGAGGGTTAGTCATAGACTGCATCAAATGCGCCATGCAGGTCCGACCCTGTCAACAATCAAAAGCTTTCCCGCCCGCAAACTAACATGGAAACACACAAAGGGCCCAATAAACACTTCAGTCACTTTAAAAAGGGGTTAGATGGATTTCCATGTTGGTTTAGGGGAGTGTAGCAGCTGAGTAGGCGTCCTTAGTTTTCTGGATAGCATCTGTGGTGTTCGCCATGCTCTTGAACTACTCCTCCGCAGCAGCCTCTTCCAGCTTGACGGATGCTAAGGCCCGGCCTTTGTTTGCTTCGCGTTCTATCTCAGCACCAGCATCTCAGTGATATTCCTGATGTTGCCAGGGCCCAAGTCTGTGCGCTGCCCCGGGGAGAATGGAGAATCCTGAATACTTGCCACTTTACCTTGAACCCTACTTGGGGGTCAGGGGGTCTTAGTAAGTAGGTTTATAACGGGGATAAATGGGCTTACTATATGGGTTA
Source organism: Symbiodinium pilosum (assembly GCA_905231905.1). Taxonomy (NCBI): domain Eukaryota; class Dinophyceae; order Suessiales; family Symbiodiniaceae; genus Symbiodinium; species Symbiodinium pilosum. Next base: position 40,377 of record CAJNIZ010045044.1, read on the forward strand.
TACGGGATAGTAACCTACTTTCTAAGTCTCCCTGACCCTCTAAGTAAAGGGTCGTTGCCCTCAGATAACTACAGCACAATGTACCACAAACTCCATTCTAGTGAGAGGCCCTAAGCCCTAAATAGTCAAATGGTAGTTTCCTCAAATAGTGGAATCCCAGTATAGACCCTAAAATACTAGAGTCCTTATCATAGGGACCCCCAAAAAGGTATACCCTCACCTAGGCCCCACATGAATGGTTTTTTGAGCCTTAAGCTCTGCTTGAGGATATAGTCCCCCTTAAGTAGATAGAATATGGGGTATATGGTGATCTTATTATAATATACCCAGAGCCATATTCTATCTACTTAAGGGGCTGCTTGAGTCTGTAGTCTCCTGTAGAGTTGTTCTTTTTTGCAGTATGAATTACACGAGATTGCTTTTTTGTTATAGGTCTAAAGGGACTACAGAAGTAGACCGTTAGCTACTGAGAGTACTGCCTCGCAATCCGCATGTAACTATATCAGAATATATCCCAAAGCCCACAAAAACTCTGGCTGAATATGCACCTCCATCTTGTTCTAGCCTTTGTGCTTGATGCTTTGCTGCGCTAATTCTCCATTGAGGTCCATCATGTTTGGTGTTAAGGGGCAGAATTCTGCCTTCACGAACACCATGAAGCTCTTGACCTACCAGGCACCCAGGGTCAAACAAGATGGGATATGGGTTCGGCCATCCCCCCGTATAGTAACTGTCCTTGAAAGGTTGTTCAAGGGGTATTCATGATCCCTAGTATTTCTTGTGCTGATTGTAACTGTAATGGGGAATGACTCAGCATATGGACCCAATTTAGGAAAGATTCTCCTCATCCCGGCAAGGAAACTTGCAAGTTAAGAACAGGAAAGATACTATAGGTTTTAGGGTTTAGGGACTTCACTATGAATCTTACTATGGGTAACAGCCGTTTTTCGTTATGTACCTACTTGGCTCCTGATGGCATTCATCAAGGTTTTGGCGAAATTGTGGTTTTTTGGCTTACGCCCCCAAAGCAGGGACGCCAATATAGATCACTGAATACTCACCAACATTGTTGCCCAACAATTCTTACAAAGCATGGTGGAATGTACCCCGAATATCCATTCTGATTCTTTGGATCTGTGCATGAATAGCACTGCAGTGTCATCACTTGCGCTGTCTTGCTCCTTCCAGGGGCAATACCCCGAAGCCCTGAAACCCTAAATCCTAATCCCTAAGCCCGAATCCCTAAACCCGAAGCCGTTATCCCTAAGCCCTACGCTATCTGCGGAAGGTTCGACCTGAAAATCCGGCGGAGTACAGCCACGACTACATGAAGCAGGCATCGCATAGTCCTACTACTGATAGATTAGGGTTTAGGGTTTCAGGTTAGGGATGTGACACCGGCAATGGAGAATCGAATGGAAAAGAAAATTGACGATGAAATGGAAACTGGGATGGTATAGTGGTTTATTGGCATTATGTCAGCTACTGTCAATATTGTGGCTAGCACGGGACAATTAGGGTGGACATAGGGGTACCTTTATTTAGTAGTTTGGTATAGTCCTCACTATGTTGCCCAACTGGAACCCAGGCTATGTCCAGGAATTATATGGCAAATATTGACTGCCACTTATACGTAGAAGGGGAATAAATGGAGAAGCAGACAGGAGATGAAATGGGGTGGGTTAATTTTATATTACCAGGGGTCCATGCTCACCCCAGCATGTAATTTGGGCTTATGCACGCAGACTTTAATTTATGGCGCTGCCAGAAAGACATCCCAAACTGCCCAACCCTGAACCTTAAATACCACTGATAAGGGCTCGACTTATCGCAACTGATGTACGTAAGGCTTGTCCGCCCTGCAACCTGACTTGTAGGACCTAAACCCCGAATCCTAAGCCCTGAGCCCTCAATCCAAAATGTCCTCACAAACCACAGTTTCCATGTAATTGTCCATGCTCTTTTTCAGGTGATTCTCAGTTATTGGGGCTATATCTTCCATGCAATCTCTATATAATCCCTATTGAACCATATAAACCGCATATAATGGGGATACAAGGGTTATATAGGCATCATAGAGGGGTTATATAGGGGTGTATAGGGTTTAGGGTTCCGGGTTTAGCGGTGTAGGGTTTGGGTTAGGTCATTCCCCTAATTTGTCAATTCTATTGGGGGTAACTGTTACTGCCAGCGGAGGGGCCCCAAGCTTTTGGTGCGGTGTGGCGAGATCTGGGTCCCGCCTCTGCTGCATTTGATCTTCGACCAGCATTCAAGTACATCACTAGCATATGAGATATAATCTAAGCCCCCCTTAGTATCCCCTCTAGTAGCCCCCTATGTATTCCCTCATATAGCCCACTCTAAGGAGTTCAGACCATAGCTCATCTCATGGGGATCCATGCGTGGAGGTTTGGGGGGCTTAGGGTGCTCCTCGGCCCCCGCCCATTTTCACACTTTGCTGGCAGTCGGTGATCCTCTCTGACTCGGGGGAATCAGGGAATGGATTGCTGAAAATCTCGATGATTATACACTTCATCTTGACCCCCCTCGTAGCCTATCCCTGTCCCCATCTGCATGATTAGGCTTCCCCGCGAGGAAGCCCACAGCAACCCAGAGTAGTTCCTAAAACTATCCTCATGGTCTAGCGCATTCAAGTGCCTAGTTGCTGCAGAGCAGCACGCAAACAACTCAGGTGTAAGGTCAGTCATCGGAAGCTGCGGTCAACCTCAACAACCCAAGCAAGAGTTGACCACGATGAGGCATTGAAAACAGTACTCACGCTCACAACATCACATAGGACATAAGCACAAGTCTGCGTGCTCCCAACAGCATGCGTAAAGCTGTCGAAGCCGAATGTTTGTCAAGAGCATTCCTTAGCAACTCTCATATGACCTATACTAGTCTGTGCCCCAAAGCCTTGTTAACAAACACTATAAATCACTGTAAACCCAGGTTCCCTGTCATTTTCTTAGCCTTTTCCGTTTGATGCTCTACTATTCCAATCTGGGGGGCTGACATCAACCACCCCAAATCCAGCAAACTCCTAAGCCCAAAACAAGAAGTATCATGGTAGTGTTCATCTTCTTTTCTATTCTCCATATCACCCCTCCAACTACGCATCCCTATATGGTCACCATACATCCGTGGATGATTCATATATAATTCCTTCGAAGGGCCTCTCACTATGCTTGTTCTTTCGCCCCTTCCACGAAACCTTCATCCCTAAACCCGAATCCCTAACCGCTAGACCCTAAACCCGAAACCCTGATCCCTAAACCCTAATCCCTATGCCTACACCCGAAACCCAAATCCCTAAACCCCCAATCCCTACGCCCTGATCCCTATCCCTAAACCCAAATCCCAAAACCCTGATTCCTAAACCCTAAACCCTAGTCCCATGGAGAAAAGGTCCGAGAAAAAAAAGAAACTAAACCTTGGATACTGCCCCCGCTCAGTAACAGCTGGATGATAATTATAATACGGGTATATATAGCCCTTAATGGGACCCCTAATATAGACTGTTTCTGGCTAGGGCCTAAACCCTAAACCCTATTAGGTTTTAGGCTAAAACCCTAAACCCTTAAACCCTAAACTTTGTTACTGGGTGGGGGAAGTATCCAAACCAAACCCATGGTACCACTGACATCCTCAGAGGCCCAGTGGGTCGAGCGAAATGGTCTGACAGCTCTCTTCCGCATACCTGGGCCAGGGCCTCAGGGTTTAGGGATTTGGGTTTAGGCTTTAGGGAATTGGGTGTAGAGATTTGGGTTTAGAGTTCAGGGATTTGGGTTTAGCGATTTGGGTTCAGGGATTTGGGTTTAGGGATTTGGATTTGGGGTTTAGGGATCTGGGTTTAGGATTTAGGGATTTGGGTTTAGGGTTGAGGCTTTTCCCCCTTAGATTCATTGTCCATAGTAGGTAATAGGAGTTATAATCGCCCCTTAAGAAAGACCCCTAAAAGGACGTTCTTGTAAGGGACCAAACAAACTTAGACTGGAAGCTGTTATGGTCCCCTTGTGAAAGGACACTAGTCTTTGTATTGCCCCCGGTAGGCTTTCGTGCTAGTACAGGGGAGTGCAAAGCATTTGTAATGGTAGTAGTAGCAGCAACAATAGCCATAGTATGTTTAGCAATGAGAATTTTTTGAGGAGATCCAATATGCCAGGGGAAGTCTTAGGCGGGTAGTAATCAGGTGCACAGCACGGGAGTCCTCCATGTGCACTTGTAGAGAAGCCTCACCTACGACCACGCGTGTGAGGCTTGCGTTGAGGTACAAGCCGCACCGGTCACCGCAGGGACTATGGGCATCTTGCATACGCCCCAAAGTTATGGGATGCTTCCTTCAAATGTCCGACAGTAAGTGACCCGTGGTTTCAAGAACTCGCATGCCCCCACTTTTGTCGAATCCTAGAAGGCTTGGTACACATGGCTAACAGTTTGAATGGCTGTACGGATGGCTAACAACTTTAATGGCTGTAGGGATGGAGAGAGCTTGAGGGTTGCAAAAGAGTTTCACAAACCAAAGATTTAGGGTTTAGGGTTCAAGGTAAACTAGTGCGGAGCTTTCGATGGCATGTGGGGTTATGCCCAAGCATTCCAGCCGAGATATGTGACAACAACTGCCAGAAAGATCCGCTCTAATTCACCTTAAACCCGAAACCCTAAGCCATAAACCCTAAGCCGAGTGTTCCAAGACATGCCTAGCTGGCTCTTAACAGGATCATGCCATCCTACAACACGGATGCCAACAAGGACTTCCGCAGCCGATCAGATGGCTTCCCTGGAGCTGCATACGGTTTAGAGTGTAGGGTAAGAATACCCTAAACCCTAAACCCTAAAGGAGTCCCTGTAATGAGGATCGTGAGCTATGTGGGTTATAACGAAACCCCCTATGCTTCAACCGCAAGAACCCTTCTATTTGGGGATACTATCGTACCCAATATTACCCCAATAATGGAGAATCAAATGGAAAAGAAAATGGAAAATGAAATGGAAACTGGGATGATATAGGGTTTATTTTCTATGCTTCAACCGCAAGAAGCCTCCTGTTGGAACAGGCCGTTACGCGTTTGGGCATGGTCATAGGGTCTAGAAGTAATCGGGAGAGCCAGTGATCACGTGATTATTACCGACTCCGCGATTCCAGTGCAAAGCCGACCATGAACTTGAAGTGGGAGTTTCCCAAAATTAGGCGGCGAACCGCTTTGGGGTCCGAATAATCGGGATGATAGTATTTTGGGGTCTACGTTAGGGTGAACCTATTTTGGGAAACTACCCTGAACTCTAAGCCCTAAAGCCTCATTGTGAGTTGGCAGGACAAGCTCAAAAGCTTCAGCGAGCATGTAGACGACTTCTCTCAGCTGGAAGGTGTCTCATCCGGTTGCGGGTTTGGGTTTCAGGGCCCTCCATATTGAGCTACAGTCTAAACTCCTTGAAGGCGGTTATACTCCTGAAGAGGCGTTATGTAGGGGATTTTATCGTGGAGTATCCAGAGGTTATTAAGGGGAATGCTAGGCTGCTATCCCTCCTCTACCCCAGATTTAGCATGGTTCTGATCCGAATTCTGGTCATCAGAGGAAGTTCTCACAAGGGGACACACAATTTGTAAAACCCTAAACCCTAATGTAGTAATGTAGGCTTCATGGCGGCCAGGGCTTGCTGATTGCGCGGGTAACCTCGTATTCCTGAGAGATGTTGCCCTTCTATACCCTAGGCCATGAACAGGTAGCTTGCTTGGCATTTGTGAGGATTCTCCTGAGGGTGGCTGCCTTTCTGGGCGTTCTTGGCAAGCAAGACTAGGCAATTTTTGGGTCTGGGTGGGTATATATGAACAAAGGCCAGACTTGCTGAGTAGTACGCTCCAAAAGCTTCCTAAACTGGGTTCCTGTCCATGTGGGTTTCCCCAAATTAGGGAACCTTTTTGGGGGTCCCCATACTAANNCCCTTATTTAGGGAAACTACCCCATGAATCAAAATGAAGTTGCCATAGAAGCAAGCCACATAATTGACGAATTTCCTCTATATGCATACGGTGGTATCTTAATTTAAGTACCCTCGTAGCAGCTCAGTTTACATCACTCCTTGACCAAACACCCTAAACCCCAAAACTCTACACACCCTGAGCCTTAAATCGCCACACATATGCCCAAAACCCTAAACCACCATAGACCATGTCCCAGGTTGTGCTGAGGGCCCGGAAGCGCGTGGGAAGAAGAAGAAGAAGAAGGCTAACATCCCATCTTGGGGAGGATAGGGTTTAGGGTAGGGCTCCCCTTCGCCCAAGCATCAACCGCCCACCCACCGTAAGAGTAGTAGCATGACATTTTGGGGAATATTACATAATCATCAGGGGAGGGGAGGGGTATTACTACGGGGGGGGGGGGGGGGGTTGG
>CAJNIZ010045045.1:0-30043 GCA_905231905.1 Symbiodinium pilosum
AATATAGATGGGGTAATTGGTTATTCCTATACTGGTATTGGTAATGGGGTAGTGGTAGTGATATAGTTGGTGAGGTGTAGGGGGGAGTATAGGAATAATCGTCTAATGGGTTGACTGGTGGTATTATTACCCAAAATGGGCAAGGGTTCTGCTAACTAAGGACGGGTACCAAACAACACTTAGTCTGGCAGAGAAGCGCATGGAGCATGCAGACGCAAAATCTCGGTGATTCCCCAAGATGTTGGATATCAGGTTCACATGAGCAGGTAGGGAAAATCCAAACAGAAACTCCGGAAAACGCACCGGCACGGCACGGTGGTTGCAAGCACTTTGTCACGTCTTTTTCAGAGCGTGGCCCAGGCGTTGTCTGGGGCTCTGTTGAGAATTTTATGGGCTATGTTCTAACCTGCGACAGTCAGATTCGTTGTCTGGCGGTGGCAACATGACGTAAACACGCAATACTCGCAACTGTGCACCGGTCCAGCGCTGCACAAAAGGGGCACTTTTCTTTTGGGATGAGCCAAAGGAACTGCTGCCACCATGGATTTCAGCTTTTGGCTAGACACCTGTAATTCGCGATTTCGTTCGAGCCCTTCGGTACGGCACTAAAGGGATAGGGAGAAAGAACCGCTGTCGGGCGGCAGTTTAGGCGTTGACTTTCAGGGCATTCGTGTGCCACCCTCCAGAATTGAATTCAAAATAACGCCCGTCTCCGACTTCATCCATGTTTCCCGCCATGTTGCCGGGACATCCACGGACAACACGAGACATAGCAACCACCATCAGCATCCTCATTGCGGCAGAACTTCCATGGCCACGCAGCCTCTCAACTTCCTGGACGACTAGCTGTCGTACTACTCCAATGGGCCAAAATCACAGGTTATCAATCAGAAATGATATCCTCTCATAATCCTTTTATCTAGTTGCTTAAGCCCCTACATACATTCCCTGCAAGCCCCTGCGACACTCAACTTGCCATTAAACCGCTGTCGTCGCAGAGCAAGACCACATCCGTCCGAGAAAGCCAAAGTGGGGCATGGGGTCGCGCTGCATGGCACAATCGGATGACGTCTCTGATGATGTCACGCAATCTTAAGCACGGGATTTGCAGGCTGATTTTTCTGAGGGCTCTTCTTGGAGATGCAATGTTCAGCTTGCAGCATCTTGCCAGTTGTGGGAAGCAGTTCCGCTGCTGAGTCTCAAAGCTCCCAGCCCGGCAGCCCAGAGCAGCATCATACTTCGTGCCAGCGAGAGTGTCGCGACGCGACGCGGCCGTTGCTGTTAGGCCTTTCATTGCGCTGAACATTGCACCCACGCCCACTGAGTCGGCCTCCAAGCCGGAGCCCTTTGAAGCCCTTCCGCTTTTCGCAGCTCCGGTGGGCTCAGCTGGCGATGCTTAGGCCTTGCACTGGCACCGCAGCTTCCGCCACGGAGACGCCGACTGAGTGCCCGCCCAAGTGGCAGAGTGTGACCATGCAAAAGAGCAAAATGCTTCTCCTCGAGGCCATATGTAGTCCTTTCAGTCGATCCTTCGCCGACAGCGCCGAGATCTGAGCGCATCTGAGAGCAGCGGGTGCAGAATGTGGGAGGTGCCTTTGTAGTCCATCTTGAGGTACGGGAGCCCTGAATCCTGGCCAGAGGACGCTGCAGTAATGAGCTGCCGCACTCCGCATGTCTCTCAAGTGAGCCCACACAGGACATGGCCGCGGGGTGCTGGAAGAGCCCATCCTACGTAGCCATTCAGGCATGCCAGGGACGTGATTCATAAGGTAAGCGTTCAAACACCCTGGTGTGTTGATCAGGTTGGTGGCAGCCCCAGATGCACTCCGGAGAGCTTGCAGGAGCACTGCAGTGTGCAATCCTCAACCAGTGCCAGCCGTGGCAGCACATTCCAGTGATGAAATATAGCCCAAACACAAACCCGATATAACCCTGTACGTGCTTTTACAGGGACCCAGGGTTTCCACTTTCTTTTCCATTATCCCAATAAAACCCAATATAACAACTCAAAGCCCACGGGATTGATTCCCAAAATAAGGGGCCCCAAATATTAGAATCCTTATTCTAGGGACCCCCGAAAGGTACCCCTAATGTTGGGAAACCCTAAACCCTAAATAGTGCGAACCTTCCATTTTCTTTTCCATAATCCCTATATATTCCCTATATAACCCCTATAATCCCTTTGAAGGTACCCCTAATTTTGGAAATTGAGGCCTCACCCACAACGGCGGGCACCGCGAGTGGACACGACTCACCTCGCGAAGGTAGCTTCTGGAAGCTGATGCCTCAGCCATCCAGGGCCCAGGGCTTTTTTCATTATATACAAGTATGGAATAATGGAAAAGAACATGGAAACTTCTTTAGAGTATAGGGGTCATAATGGGATTTTATGTATATGTATATCGGGAATGATGGAAAAGAACATGGAAGATACTTAAGTACATTGGGGTTATGTTGGGATTATATGTGTATATAGGGGAAGAATGGAAAACAACATGGCAACTACTTTGGTACATTGGGGTGATATTGGGGTTCTTCTGTTTCAGCCAACTGGGCGGTGGTAGTTTCCCAAAATTAGGGGACCCGAGAATAGACCCCATAATACAACAATCCTTAATATTGGGACCCCCGAAAAGGTCCCTAATTTTGGGAAAGCCTAAACCCTGAATAGTAGTTTCCATTGTCTTTTCCATCCCTATATAACCCCTATAGCCAGTATTTTTAGTTGAGGGAAACCCACAGGTGCCTCCTGGGTAGCCCTTCTCGGATGCGTTGGGGAGGTGCCGGACCCTGAGAGGTGGGAGCCGGAAGGCTCTTGCATGATGGTGAAAAACTGGTTGAACCCCAAACCCTAAGCCCTGTGAAAATCTGACAAAGAGGAGCTGGTTGAACCCGTGCTTGGAGGGTCAGGGGGACTTAGTAAGTAGGTTAATCAGGGCGATAACCAGGGTTACTATATGGGTTATAGGGATTCTTAACCTACCTACTAAGTCCCCATGACCCTCCAAGTAACCCTTAATTCTGTAGAAATCTGACAAAGTGGAGCTGGTTGCATTGAACCGCCTTTACTTGTGAGGTCATGGGCCGGATTAGCACCAGCCACTCCTCACCAACGACAACTCCTGTGAAGGCTCCAGACACAGTCCTGTTTTGTTGTGCGTATGTGTTTCCATCTTCTTTTCATTATTCCCTAAATATATATATATATGTATATATGTATACATAAATAACACCAATAGAGCCATGGGTGTATCCAGCTGTTCTTGGATTCCCAGCTCCCCCGCGCAGCTGTAGGGGTAAATCGAATATCGCGAGCTGAACCCAACATAACGACCCAGGTGACTTTCACAGATCGACGCCTTGAAACTTCGCAGGCCATCGCAGGCGAATGTCAGAAATCACACAGGCAACAAGCCCGAACAGCCAGGTGGGGACAATAAACTGGACTGCACGAGGAATCCGCCTCCCCTTCTTTCATGATTGAAGCTCGCGACTTTTTTTTCATGGCGTGGATTGGCACGACCCTATTTGTGTCAAAGCATGCCATGCAATGAGTCGCATATAGGAGATAACATCAAAAGCACATCCCGTTCATAATGACGAGATGACATGGAGAGCTACAACCCCAGGGCCGCTTATGTGGCTGCAGACCATCGGCCTCTCTGGTCTCCAGTATGTCTCTGTTGATGCTGTAGGATGCTCACTTCGCCCTCGGCGGCTTCCCACATGGTTTTTCTGATTCGCCATACTCCTTTCATCCCCTGCCTCTAGCAATGGACAGTGCCTTCATGATGTCTTTATTGCAAAGCTGCATGCTCGCTGCCTTCGCTAGGCCACTCATGCGATCTGATGCGGCATGACGAGCGAGATAGGTCCCTGCAACTGTAGCGGCTAGTAACCATATGAGCAGGACAACATCATGAATCGCTCTGTAACTCAATGACGTCAAGCGCTAGGCCGCTGGGCTGTGTGTGCTGTACTGTTGTAGGTTTGGGTGGTTCAGGCGGGTGACTTAGCCTCCTGAACTGGCCCATGCTGCTGCAGTTGCATGGTTGCTGCTTGCCGTCACGTAGCACTCACGATTTTGATATATGGTCGGCATGTCAGCGGCGCGCGATGAGAGCCCGTAGAAGATTGTTTGGGAAGCCATATTGCGCTGCTGAGTGCCTGGCTCGGAGAACTTGAGGGATGCTGTCTCGTGTCTTAGACTTTCCCTCCTCGGCGCTGAGCTTCCTTGGTTCTCACGATTTAAGCTGGCACTTCTCTCTAACGCCCGGGCACTAAGAATGCCCGAGCGGCTGGAGGCAGAGTTGAGCAGGAGGGGCTTACGGATTTCAACAGGTTCGGCCTGCCAGGCAGGAGGTCAAAGGGCTGTGAATTTCGTGGGGCAGTCGACTTTTCTTGATTCTATGATGCCTCGAAACATAACTCCTTGCCTGCTGGCAGGTTGATCCTGCGGGACGGTCCCTGCTAAGCCCCGACTCTAAAGACCTGGCTGGCTGTCGAAGTCTGCGTGGCAGTCATCGAATATCTTGAGCCATTTCTTGATGCCATAGCTTGGCCGGGCGCACCTAAACCCCAAATCTCTAAAGCCCCGAACCCTAAACCCTAAGATGGCCAGTCAGGTTCAGGTGAAAAGCTCTGCTTTGAGCTTCTGAGGTGTCGATGTAGCATGATGTACTTACTGGTGGTTAGTAGGGAATAAGGAAATGGTAGTTTCCCAAAATAGGGGGACCCCAATATAGACCCCAAAATACTATAGTCCTGATTATGGGGACCCCCAAAATGGTACCCCTAATTTTGGGAAATCCCCAAATATAGTCCAATGATTTAGGATATACCTCCTATATAATCCGGATAGTAAATATGCCCTTACTCCCTACTAATCCCCAGTAAGTGTAGCTTCAGGAAGGCTAATGGTGCCCTTACGAGCCCTGCCGACCCTGAGCAGTTTTTCGGGCAGTGCTCCCATCAGAAGGAGCTTCCCCTGGGGCCTTTGGGCTCCACAAGGGGTGGTTGCGTAGGAGGAAGCCAGGCACTTTGGATGGACTAGGCTTGGGCCTGTGCGGAGCGGACTGTCAGTGCAGACTGAGAGTGTTCTTTTCAAGGCCTGGTATCTACCGAATGTGGACAGCACGTTTTTCTGCACTGACGCGGAGATGGTTTGTAGTAGGGTTGATCATGGCCACTTGCCTGGAACATGCATGTCTTCAAAGGACATGCGTGTGAGGCGACTCCACATTTGTGTGTAGATCAATGAAGAGCACTTTTTTTGAATGAGCCGAGACTGCGTCCGGCTGTCGTCAGCATGTAGCATGCCAGATCGTTTGGCACTGGTTGCCTGGTCAGAACGAAAGCGTACCGGCCTTGCATTTAAGTTATGTTACAGCTGCAGCCACCGCATGGTGGTCTGTGGGAATTTGAGGTACGAGCACACCCATCTGTCTTGTGCCAACACGTAAGCCTTATGCTTCGCTAAGAACAGCCCCAACAGCTGATGTCTACGGAGTGGCTTTACTTGGGTTGCTCCAAGTAATTGCACGCACAGCATGACCATGGCTTGCAGTATCTTTCGCCCTGTGAGGATTCACCCCTCCATCTCAGCAGCCCAAGTGACAAGAAATCTGCAAGCCAAGCATCAAGCACCAGACCCTTGTTGGCCTGAGGAGGATCACCCTCAGTGAATCTGCACAACCGTGCGATGTACAGGGGCCAACCAGGGTCTGATATGCCGACATGGCATCCGATTTCAAATTCAGCCAGTACACTCTGCAGGGTGTCCACTGTAGAGAGATGCAAGACATTTGGCAGACGACCAGTGCCACGCAGAAATTATTGCCAAGCAAGTTCAAGAGCAGAGTCCTAGTGTACTGGGGTTGGTAGTTGGTAGGCATAGTTTGCTCAAAGCAGTGTGCCTTTGACGCGTACACTGAGAGCACCGTGCCATCATCCGTTGTCTCTGGCCCAAAGCGATAATTAAACAGGAAGCACACATATCTAGACATCTAGATCCTGCCGGATTCGCCAGGCTAGCCAACTTCAAGATGCTGCTTGCTTAGGCCATTGCACCAATTCCGTAAATTCTCGGCATTCATGGTCTCCGGCCGTGCCTTTGACCTCGCTGATCACCGATGTCAGCTGCAGCGCCGGCTAGTGACCTGCCTTCCTGACTGCTGCGTTTCCAAGCGTGTTCGGCCAGAAGGGCCTACATTCCAAAAGAAACCTCAAATGGCCTCAGGAAGCGCATCCAAAAGTGGTGACTGGGTCGGAGCATCTTCAGACGTGTCCATGCTGAACGAGCGCTTGTACAACAGCGCCTTAGTTGATCAAAAGAAGGGATACCTGCTTTGGGGGGTCCCTATAATAGGGATTGTCCTGTTTTGGGTCCACATGGGGTTTTGCTGGCTGCACGCTCCTTGCTAGAGTGAGGTTTCCTGCTCTAAAAACTGAGCTCTGCAGCTGCTGTGATCTCAGGCCAGCGAATTGACACATTTCACACCCCGGCAAAGTTGGATCCGCTAAGCCCCGTTGGAGCATCTTGGCAGCAGGAAGTCTTGAAGAGTGGCCAGATGAGCAATGGAAGCTACTATAGTAGGGTATATATTCAGGTTATATAGGGGTAATGAAAAAGAAAACTAAAACTACTGTAAGTGGATCCTTGCGGCTACTTCAGACCAGAATGACTGCTGCAGGTTTCGCCGGAGCGGCGCTCACCATCGCCAACTGAGCGCCCCTCCTCCACCCCGCTGAGCTTTGACACGCGGGACATGCCGGGAAACGAGAGAGACACCCCAGAAAGATCCCAGGTGATCTGTCCTCGCCGTACTTTGTTGGAAGTTTAATGGGTTGTTGTTCTTTCTCTGCTGGGGCCGGGCATATATGCACAGTATATATATATACACATATTTATGTATGTGCATGTGTATATATATATATACACATGTATAGATATGTGGACCGCCAAAGTACGCATGCGAGGGGACAGGCATGTGGGCCTTGGGCATGGCAGGACGGCCAGTATGGTCATCGCTTGATGGACCTCGTCAATAATTGGAATGAGGCACCGGGTAAGCCACACTAACTAAGTCACAAGATTTCCTGTTAGGGGGGTAGGGGCTTCTTCTGCTTACTGCTACTACACGTAGCGTCAAGTAGCCGTAATGTCATTATTGTGATCAGCATGATCATGATCATCTTTTACATCGGTTATGAACATTATAGCCCCCCTTAAGTAGATAGAATAAAGGGTAGATGGGGACCTTGTAGCATTATACCCAAAGCCATATTCCATCTACTTAGGGGGACTCTATCCATTGGTGATCATTGGTGTCTGTGAGGATACAAGGCGTATGTTGCGGGAGGAGCTGACTCTGCACACGCGGTCAGAGCTGGCGATGCCTGGCTAGAGTATGTGGAACATGGTCAGAGGTATAATGTAGGGATAATGGAAAAGAAAATGGAAATTACTGTATGGGGATAATGGAAAAGTAAATAGAAACCACTATGAAGGTTATGTTTTCAGGACAGGGGCAACTTTGAAGAACCTCCTGGTTGCCTCATTCACGCAACGTGTTTGCTGTACTCTTGTGGGAGCTTCTGAAAAGTTTCCTGCAGAATCCCGGCCCTAACAGGAGCCCTTATCACCTTATACCCTACACCCTAAACCCTAAACCCTATATATACTAGTATCCATTTTCTCTTCCGTTATCCCTATATAACCTATATTGGGACCCTAGGGAAGAGTTTACCTCTTGGAGCCCCCCTTTCTGAGAAATTCCCTTCAAAGCTACCAGGCCGACTCCTACGCCTATCCCGCCAGATGACACTGCCGCAGTACAGACTCACCTGCAGACCATCCTCGCAGCATCCTGGCATGCTATCTGCTGCTATTCAGATCTAAAAGGCCTAACAGGTTTAGGGTTTAGGGGTAAGTAGGGATTACAGGGAGTACAGGGGTTGTATAGGGGTTCTATAGGGCTTATATAGGGGCTATGGGTTGTTTTTGGGGCACATAGGGGCTTCACCGAAGTCCATGCATGCGTTGCGCAGCAGAGTCGGAGGTTCCCTGAGCTATTAGCGCAGCTGCAAGAGCTTGCGGTACCCCAAGTGTGGTCGATGTCTGGTGAAGCCCCTAGGGTTTAGAGTTTAGGGTTTTCGGATTTGGGGTTATATACCCCTGTATGAACCCCAATATAACACCTATGCATAACACCTATATAACCCCCACACCTTCTATTATATAACCCCAATGATCCCTATACCCCCAGCGCGTTCTTTTCAGAGCTAAGCAGTCCGCAGACAGACCCTCTGCCTTAATTTCCACTAGTAACACAAGTATCACGACTGCTACTACTGTGATCACTATCAGTGTTAGTAATAGTATCAGTATTTGTACTGGTATTAGTATTTGTATTGGTCTTAGTATCAGTATTGGTATTAAGTATTGGTACCAGTATTAGTCTTATGATGATAGTGGTTATTACCACCCTAAACCCTAAACCCTCAAACCATTTTGGCTCAAGGCTCAAGGTGAGGTGGCTAGAGGTTGCCCTGTCTTCCCTGTTTGGCCTGTAGGGGTGCTGCAATAATCGTCAATTACCAGTTTGGGCACTTTGCGTCTACTCCATCGGCTCTGGGGAGTGTGGCAAGGTAGTGTGCGCTCCACCAGGTGATCTTGTGCTGCACGACTGCCCTTTGACCCGCCCCTGAGGCCTCTCCTTGTCGTGATTCGGGTCTACCGGTACGCTGGGTGAGGGACAAGGGCACTCCTGTGACTGTGATCTGGCAAGGAAGGGATCCTCTTCTGCGCTGCCGGCCTGTGACCCACTCTTTGTGTTGCCCTGGGGTGAGGCTTCGGGACTACCTTGTGGCTGGGTGAAGGGCTACCTGAGCTAGCTGACTGTGACTTGGCAAGGAAGGGAACCTGGCAACCTAAGGGCTGATGGCATCGCCTAGGAAGGGTCGAGAGGTCACTGGGATCTCAGATGACGATGTCCCGGACTTGGAAGTCGTGAAAAAGCCCAAGAGGAGTGAATCACATGTTCTGCTCGAGATGAGTACGCTTAGAGGGCTGTTGCAGGAACAATCGCAAGGGCTACTACATTCACACCAAAAGCAGTTGGATCAGGCGCTGGCCCGGATGGAGAAGCGGCAAGAAGACATGTTCCGCACCGTCACTGGCAGATTGGATGAGACGAACACCAAAATGGAGCATATGGAGTCTGTGGTGGAGGCCTTGAGTAAGAGGGTTGTTGCCTTGGAATCCGCCAGGGATACTTCGACAAAGGCGCCATCGGACACGGCTGCAAGGATGACACTGGTGTTTGGTGGTTGGCCAAGAGAGAGCCGACGCCAGGTCATCCTCCAGGACCTGCAGAAGGCGATTCAGGAGACTCATACGGAAGCCTACTTTGATGACGACCCTTTTATGACAGGGGCTAGACGATCCATTGCATTGTCCAACTTTTGGCCGCGTTGCGGAGAGGAACACACACTCCTAAAAAGGAGGATGCACAATGTCATCAGCGCCTTTCTGAAGAATGCTCCTAAGACAGCGGCAGGGGCTAGGATATGGGCATCGTTTTCGAAAACACCACAGGAGCGGCGCAGAGGTGCCCATGCAACCTGGATCAAGAAGATCCTGAAGGCTCTGAATGTGGACGAGGCGCATGCAGGGGTGGATGTCGAGCATTCTACAGGATCCTCATGGCTAGGGAGCACGAAGGTATCTGGTATAGGCTCCACAGACAAGGACAACCTTTACATGCAGGAGAAGGATGGGGAGCAACATTGGCTGCGTGTCGGAGGTATCTCCCGTGAGCTGGGCATGGCACCGAGTGAGATTGAGCAGGCGATTCGAGATACCCAACGCTGACCCTTTGATGGTGCGGGAGGCACGCTGACTATTCAAGTTGGGAGCTGGAACTTAGGCGGCGTGGCGATGGATGAGCTGCCACAAGGCATTTGTGAAGCTGCGCGCCTGAAGGAAGGCCTGCATGGAGACCTTGAGGAAAGTGTGTTTGCACTGCAGGAGTTGCCTCGCGGAAGCGTGGGATGGAAAACTGAGAGCCTACATGGATGGGAAGTGCTGTCGCATCGGTCACATGATCAGTGGAGGGGCGTTGGAGTGATGTATAACCCGAAGGTCTGGGCAATCATGAGGCGTAAAGAGTTTGACAGAGGGTTATGGGTCAGAGTACGTCATGTGGAGACTCAAGCAGAGATGTGGGTTGGGAGCATACATTGTACACAAAGATGCTCTCAGGTGACGCATGCACATGAGATCAATCAGGCAATGGAAATGCTGCCGCTGACAACACTACCGACACTGTTGATGGGTGATGTCAATGCGTGTGTTGGATGGGGGAGGGGTGCGCAAGGGCTTTTTCCGTTTGGGAAGGACGGCAAAGCGCTTAAAATGTTGGATGTTATGAAGTCAAGGAGCCTCAGAACGCACACACCGCGAGAGGAGCAAAGGCATGTACCCACGTCAAGGCCGAGAAAAGCGGGTGTCCAGGGTAATGTCATTGATGTTATCGCCAGCGCGAGGGTCGAGCCAGCACCACTGACAGTCCATGTTGATAGCTGCAACATTGTGGGCACCGACCATGATATGATCACAACAAGGGTCTTTGTGAAGTATGGACAGCAGGGCAAAAGGCGATATGATACAAGGCCGAGAATGGTTGTCCGGCCCCTGCCCCGGATGGATGGGATCAATGAAGAGGTCTTGAAACAAGTGGCCAAGCAATGCACAAGAACACCAGAGGGAAAGGGCTACAAGGATACGGCTGATGTTAAGGCCAAATTTCAACGCGCTAGATCCACCAAGCATCCCAGTCATTGGAAGGAAGCATTGCAGGCACGGCGCCAGGCGAGAATGGTGTGGGAAAAAGAGAGACTGGACGCTGCGGCGCAAGGGGATTGGCGAGCGATCCGAGGGAACAGGAAGAAAACGGACAAGTGGGAGACGGGGTTTGCTGAGGCGACGCAGGATTTTCCGCGTGAGGCTACACATGGGCATCTTGAGAGAACATACCAAGGAGAAGACATGCCGGCGTGGGAAGAAAAGGAGGAAGAGCCAATCCCTGACTTTACAATGCAGGAGTTGTGTGACGCAGCAGCGAAAGGAGCCATGAACAAGTCAGTGGGGGTTGATGGGGTGAGTCATGAATTGCTACAGGCCATCTGTCGGGCAGAGGACGCGGCGAAGCAACTGTTGCAATGGTACAATGGGATCTTGCAAACAGGTGTGCAACCTGAGAGCTGGTGCGAAATTGTGATGGTGGTTTTGCCGAAAATCAGGTTTCCAGTTGAAGCAAAACATGTGAGGCCGATCAGTTTGAGTTCTGCTACCTGCAAACTCTACTCGCGTATGCTGCTGGAGAGGTGTAATGAGAGACTTGGGGAACCAGGAGGGCGTCAGTGCTCGGGCAAAGGGCGGCAACCAACAGACTATATCTACACAATCCGCAAGCTCATGCATCTGGAGAGAGAGTGGCGTATGGGTTTGAGGTGGATTAAGTTAGATATTAGCAAGGCCTTCGATCGCGTTTCCAGAAGAAGACTCATGAGCATGATCCAGGAGAAGGTTGGCCACAACCGCCAATCTTGACGCTGGCCACCCTCACTTCATTGTTGGCACCCCTTGCTCGGTGTCCTGAGTACCTCCATACCCTCTGTAACCATTTCGTGCTCCACCTCTGTATTTGAAACTTGTGCAAGATAGCCCTCATCTCTCGTCTCACTCGGATGTGATGTTGCAACCAATCTTCTTCCTGCTTTCTACCGCGACTGTTCATCCACACTGAAAACTGGAGTTGCAAGGAATTCAGCAAGCCAAGCGCATTGCCATCCGGTATAATTGCCCCAATGCACCACAGTAGGCATCCCCCAACAACGGTGTCCATAATCTGCATCCTCTTCCACAGGTTCTGTTTTCTGCACAAAATATGTTTGATCGACCAGAAACTGTCCTGTGCCTTGCTGATAAGGGGGGCAAGTGTCTCACATGCTGTTTTGTGCACTCCCATACAAAGTCCCATAACATCCAAATGGTCGTGTACCCATGACTTCAAGCTCCCGGCCACCACTCGCATACGGACTGCAGTAATACTGACACTTGCCAAGGTTAAGTTCCAAACCCCATGTAGCCAGCTCACTAGCCAACTGCCTTACCCTGTTTGACAAGACTTCCGCATCAACGTCCCAAGCAACAGCGTCATCCATGAAAAGTAAGTCCCTAACAGGGAGTCCTCAGAGCCCCACCCACGCTTGTCCGCCGCCGTTTGTACGCAGAGCTCAGCGAGTAAACTAAAAAGTGACGGCGACTCAACTGCACCTTGGCGGATCCCCGACTTCATATCAAAGGTGCTGCTGCCCCAGCACGTTTGGAGGTGTGATTGCGTTGGTTTGAGCAATTCATACCAGGAGACAGCTCAGTTGGTGGGTTGGAGAGCAAGACAGACCGCGTGGCATACGTCACAAGGGTAGATTCTTCGCACGTCTCATGCCTCTTGAGAGAGCGCTGGATAGGGCAGCAGGTGGCCAGTGGAGGGAAGTAGCGCAGAACCGAGCGGTATGGAAAGACAGAGAGAAGATTTTCTTGCAGCAGATGGATGTGGATTGGGCAAGTGGAAGGCAGGACAGTATTCAGTGGCAGTGACTGTGCATGCATTGGACATGGGTGAAGCCATTTGTGGTGTGCTGCTTTTGGCTGAGAATGTCTAGTGTGGGACAGTAATAGTGCCCAGCTCGACCTACAGTGAAATGATGTGGACTGTGTGGCTTGTGCTATGCAGTGCCTACGTGTGGTGCGGAAATTCGACGCCGGTTTCCTTGGCCAGCTCAGGACGAACAAAGGTCCTCCACTTTGTCAACTACAACAAGGCCAAGAAGGACAATAAGACCTGGAGCCGTCTTCTGGGCAGTCAGAGGGTCAGCATTTGGCGCCCTCCCAACGACTCCTCCCCAGTGAAAGAGGAGGAGGAGCTGACTAGTTTCATGGAAGAAGCAAGGCAGCCTGGACTACTAGATGACGACCGCCTGGACGTGTTCATTGATGAATTCGTCGACCGGGCAAGAGAGCTGCGGATAAGGGATGCTCGAGTGGCTAGGGATGTTGTGTGGGTGGTTGGCGCACATGTGCGCAGGGGCCGGCTGCCAAGCTTAAGAAGGGCGAGTGAGAGAATCAGGCCCATTCAAGAGGCATGGCTGGCAGCGATGAGGAACCTCCAGAACGTACACACCAATACCGGGGAGTGGGCATGGAACTGGTGGGCGAGACTACGAGTTGCCTGCCGCTCAGCCTCGAGGAGGTACAAACGGAGAAGATTGCTCAATGAAATGGTGGAAGTGGTGGAGGACGTGGCCCGGAGAGCCTGCGCAGGATAGCGTGCCAGTCAAAAGTACATGTGGTGATATTCCTCAGCCAGCTGTGCAACCGGATGGAAGGCCCAATGTAGTGATGGAATGGAGACCTCAGGAGGCAATAAGTTGTGGGGATGGCGCAGGCAGGTAGTGATGATGCAGGACCGGGGCTGCCAGCATGCGGTGAACCTCTTCCAGCTGCACAACCTGATGGAGGGCATGACCCTGGAGTTCGTGAATGGGAAGGCCCAGGGACACTTGATAGTGACGGTAGGGAAGGTGGACAGGAAGATGCAGCCATGGCATTGCCACCCCAGGAAGCGAGCTGTGATGGGGCTAACAGTCAAAGCCTTGCAGCAGAAGATGATGGGATAGCGGTGCTGACCATAGAGGTGGACAGTGAGGAAGATCTGGAGATGCCACAAATTGAGGAGTACAATGACGATAGTGACCAAGTGGTCCTGATGGCGTGGGATACGGGCATCCCACCGTGGAGACGAACCTATACGGTCAGGGACAGATGGCTCAAACGTGGCAATGATGAAGGCTGGCACCGAAGGCGACATCGCGAATGGAAATCTGAACACTGGAGAGGCTCCTCGCCAAAGCGGGCACAGGCCAAGGGCAAGGGCAAAAACAAGCCATCGAGGATGGCAAAAGCCAAGCCGAAAGCACGGCCCTTCTCCATATGGACAGCTCGAGGAAGACATGATGGAGAAGCAGAAGAATGTGAAGAGGAACAGGAGGATGAAGTGGTTGAGGTTGATGCTGAGGAGGAGCAGCCCTCGGCAAGCCATGTGGGGCCCAGACCGGACAACGAGCCCTTCACCATTGAGAATGCAATGCACTTGTGGAGGGAGTTCCTTGACATGGAGGATGATGGAGGCCTGGGATACCCAGAATGGGCCCTTGATAGGGTACGCGACACCATTGCAGACTGGCCAGCTGAAGACGTTAGCATTTTGCTAGCGGCGCATCAGCAGTTCATGGGGCTCGTGATGGCACAGGTGGCCGAGATCGCACAAAGGAGGATTGCAAGAGCCCGTGAGGAAAATGCCCGTCCTCCCGAGCGCGATGACACCAGCCTTATGCAGGCTTCCAGGATCGTGAGGTCACCGGCAACGGGCATCTCTACGTTTGGGCTTGAACTTCAGTTCATGACAGATGAGCTCTCAGCGTTGGATGTAGACAAAGCCAGGGTGAGATCGTCCATGTTGAGAGGGTTGTTGGCGAGAAGGTACGGATGCGCTTCTGGAAGACAAGCAATGGGCACACGCGCCATGGCCCTGGAGGCTGCAGCTGTGGCCTGTGATGATGGCGACTCTGCGGTGGAAAGCGAAGTGCCAGAAGCAGCTGAGGACCGCCAGTGGGGGCAAAGATGGTGGAAGCGACTTCTGGTCCCTATGGTTGAGGAAGAACGTCAGCTCCGTGAGAAAAGGGCGCAGAGTAGTGCCTTGGCAGATGCAGAGACGGTGGCAGAGTCTTTGGAAAGTGTGGACCAGGACAAGGGCAAGGAAGATGATAGACCGGACATCGATGCCAGGGTGCAGGAGGAGCTGGAGATGAAGCGCCAAGTCGAGGAAGACGATGCCAGAGAGAGACGGGCATGGGAGAAAGAAAGGCAGGACAGGGAGCTCCTGGAGTACGAAAGGGACAGGGCAGAGCAAGAAAAGGAAGATGAAGCACGATACGAGGCCTTACAGGCCCAATATGCCCAGGAGTGGGACGATTGGGTCCTGTGGCGACTGCTAGAGTGAGGCCGGCAAAGAAACAGAAGCTGGTTCTGACCCTCCAGGTGCAAGGGGAGCTGGTGCCAGCAAAAAGATTGGACTTCAATGTCACGCCGGGCATGCCGATGACACTGGGCTTGACCTGGACGGTGGTGGATGAGACGGCCGAAGATGTTCCCAGTGGGCAAGCTCAACGGGGAGAACAAGCAAGTGGAAGTGGCAGCTCTACGGAACGCGTGAGCCCGTTGACACCTGAGAAGCCGGCTGAGCTGCATCTGAGTGAGGAACGTCCTGTGCAGGGTTCGGGGCAGGGACTCATTACTGAGGCTGAGCTTGCGGCGTTCATGACGGGGGTTGAGGGTCAGAGTGTCTTTAATGCCTGGAGTAGTGGAGGTTTTACGTCTGAGCAAGTGCAGCGCCTGTATGGCCAGCACGTCCTTGAGGCTTTTGTGGCCATTCAGCTAGTCTTGGAAACCGGCACCCAGAAGGGGTAGCAAGATTGCGGTGAACCGCCTGGGCCTATGGGACCCTTTGTTCTGCAGAGAGCAAAAGAGGCGCTCAAAAAAAAAAAACCCTAAACCCTAAACCAGTACCCCTATAGTGCAAGCTCTCAAAGGAAGTACGGCATCTTCAGCGCGAGTCCCCGGGCTGCTGTGACCACTGCGGGGCTCTGGGGCGTGTGGCTATTGCTCAGGAGGCTTCCTGGTTCTTAGTAGGGAATTAGGGTACATCTAAACCCTAAACCCTAAACCCTAAATTATATGGGAATTATATAGGGATTAGTAATATAGGGGTTATATAGGGATTACATAGGGATTAGCCTACGAAGAACCAGTAAGGAGGTGCGCGGGGTGCGGTTTGCCTAGCTGGCTTAGTCTTCTTGTGGCCAAGTAAGGAAGGTGTGGATGGCTGTAGGAGCGCTTATGTGGGGACTTTCACGAGTAAGATTTGCTGTAGTTTCCATTTTTTCCATTATGCTTATAGAACCCCAATATACTATAGTAGTTTCCATTTGATTTTCCATTATCCCAATATAAACCAAGAAGGCAAGTCTTTTCAGCTTGCGGGGCCTAGGCCTTCCGGCCTTGGTGGGTTTGGTCTTGTGAGGTCCGGTCCCGGGCCCCGAGCTCCTGCCATTCCTGTTGCGACCCTCTGAACGATCTCGGAGAATCCTTGATGCATCTGCCACGAGTCCAGGAGTTATCCGAGATTGTTCGTGGACACCTGATCCTGGAGCGAACCAGCACGCCCCAGAATCGACCCTTGTCCAAAAATGTAGTTGATGGTCTCATGCTGAGTGACGTTGTGCCGCATCGTTGGCATGTCATTCCCGCAGGAAATGCATGCCCCACGCCAAGCACAACTGCCTCAGATACGCAGGCTCGGTCTGTCACCGCTTGCTGAACGTTGACAGGATTTCGGAGCATCCTCGTGCAGGCAACGCTACAGAAGCTGGCAACGGAGCTCACGTCAGCTTTTGAGGAAATGCAGAAAGCCTTGAAGGGGAATTTTGGCAGCACACCAGAGGCCTGGGCGCCATGTCGAGGAGTGTATTGAAGTGACACTGGTTTGGGCTTGTAAACACCCCCTCAGTGCTGTTCTCCCACAAGCTGAGGAGTGCAACTCTCGTGGAGGATGCAAGGCGACTCCACGAACAGCGACCTTCGAGTCTGGACAACGAGCCAGTCTTGCATGATCCCTGGCAGCCAGACACCTGCGTCTGCCCTCTCCACGTAAGCAATGCATCTTTGCCTTGATTGACTGGCTCGTAGCATTGTGTTCATTGATCAGCTCTGCCGACGTCCAAAAGTTTGTCTGGGCTGCATGCCCTCATCAGCCTATCTCTCTGAGGACCTTCAAAACGTCAAGGCTTCTTGGCTTGCAATGGGTAGCAATTCAGACTTAGTATGCGGCAAGCTGGACCAAGGGACGAATAGGCAGCAGGCTTTACATGTATCTTTACTCGATTATGCCTCCAGTTTGACGTGACACGAGAGTAAAGGTCCCCACCTTTAGTGGGTTTGTAGGGCTTCTGGATCGACCATGTTCTGAGTTCCGGACTTTTGTCCGTCATTTGGTCTCATTTGATTCGCTCATGTCTCTAAACCATCGCGCAGAAGCCTTGAGATGGAAGCTTTTGCTATACTTGAGCCGATTGTAGCAAGGGAACTCAGATCTCGAAGGGAGGAGGTTTGCATGCGGGCGGGTGGTGGCGTGGGGTTGGTGGCGGCGGCGAACAACGGCGGAGAGGAAGGAGGCGAAAACAGAAAAATTCTCACCAAGCCCTCAAACCGACTGGCCGCTGGTTAAGGTGGATTAGAAGGGTTTTTGTGAGGGTTGCTTTTCGAGTTTGCATGTCCAACGTGCCCGCTGTAGACGCGAGTGAACGACAGGAGCTCATTGGAAGTGCAGCCGGTGTTTCGCTGGCGGCAGATGTGAGGGATCTGAAGGCATGGACCGCAGCCTTGTTTGAAGCTTGCTTGTTCATCCCATCTGCTGAAGGAATCCTTGCTCCTGGTGCAACAGAAAAGTGAGCAGGCCAGTTTTGGGCTACGTGCCCGTTTTCCCTTTAGCCCGGGTTAGTACGCTGAAAGCTGCAGGACTCTAAGCATCTGCTCCAGCAGCTGGAACATTTGTCCGACATTGTGGCAGTGAGCTGCAAGCAGCAGCTTGGCACGGGCCAGATATAGATAAATAATGATAGTGGTATATAGTGGTAATGATAATGCTAGCAATAATGGTAATAACCCTATAGTGGTAATAATTGCAATTAAAAGAATAATGACAAAAAATGATTAGGACTCCAGGCACTCCTTGTGGCATGTAGCGATGACATGCGAGGGACGACCTGCCAACTTCACAGCAAAGCCAGCGGATGCTGGAGGGTCTCCAGCACGTGACAGCTCCTCGTCTGCACGTGGGTGAAGTTTGCTTCAACTCTCGGCTACCTTCCCTCAGCCTCCCAGAGAAAATTCTTAACACACCTTCTGTAGAAAACTCTAAACCCTACATATCTTCCTATACATCCCTATATAACCCCTATAAAGTCCTATATATCCCCCTCTAAATCCTCATATAAATCCTTATATAAGCCCTATAAAGCCCGGATATCCCCCTTCCCAGAGACCTTGAGGAGCTGATCAGCATCGACCACGGAAAAGCCCGCGAGGATGCAGCGGTGGTTCGGCAATCAGTCTGCGTCTTGGAGGCGGAGGTTTGCCAGTTCAAGGACCTCTAATAATAGTAGCAATACTAGCAATAAGAAGGGTAATAAACAAGAGTAGTAAAGATAATAGTAATAAGTATATATGTACTGGCAATAGTGGTAGCAATAGTAGTCATATAAGATAATATTACTACTAGTAATAGTAAACATGTAAAATAGTAACAACATAGTTGCAGGTCAGAACTCGCTGTGGGATGATCAAAGGAACTGCTTTGTTGGGATGTGAGCTACAGTCTAAACTCCTTAAAAGGGGTTATAAAGGGGATTATATAGGGGACTACTATAAGGGATATTAAGGGGGATACTAGGAGTTTAGACTACAGCTCATGTGTGCGTCATAGGTTGGAGCCATGTTGCCGCTCATGCATCTGCATCGCGTACTCAACAAAGCCTCAAATGAGCTCGAGTCTAAACTCCTAGTATCCCCCCTAATAGCCACTATCATACTCTCTATATAATCTCCTACATAATTCCCCCTTTAAGGAGTTTGGACTATAGCTCAACTGTATCGAGATTCCTGGGTCTGTCAGTGCATCAGGATTCTGTGACGAGCTCCTTGCAGCAATCGACGGAGGAGAACTTAGGTTTTCATGTTCGTTTAAGCTATAGTCTAAACGCCTTGGAGGGGGTTATATGTGGAATCATATAGGCGGCCATTATAGGGGTTATTCAGGGGGATACTAGGAGTTTAAGCAATGGCTCATTTCTTCATCATTGATGGCCCTCTTTGGTCGCACCACCATGGCAGCAGAGCAAGCGGAGGAGATGATGCGGCGTCTGAGAGCCCTGGAAGAGATGATCTCAACCAACCAGCAGAATGCCCAGCACCCTGACAGAACTTAGTTCCAGTATAGCTACCTACTATATGCAGAAATTCCAGCTGTCTCAACTCAGCGAGACGGCACCATCAGCCATGTTCGACGTGCGCCCGAATGCAAGTCACATTCTCATTCTGTCCAAGGCAAAAGACTGCTCTACAGTTGGCTTCTTGGCGGAGTGTTGAGTGATAGCTGCAATTTAGTCCAGAACGGGTTTTGAGCTTTCCCTCTATCGGCTGGCAGCTAATGCGGATAAGGAGACTGTGGATCAGAATGTGCAGCTGCAGTCTTCTGCGGTGGCTGCCGTCAAACAAGAGTCTTGGCTCTGAACAGACATGTGAAGTGTTCCGTTTGCGTTCATGTATTGGGCATCTTCGGGCACTTGCTTGTGCACTGTTGCTGGAGCAGATAGATAAATAGTTTCCCAAAACAAGGGGACCCCAGTGTGGACATCAAAATATTGAAATCCTTGTTTTAGGGATCCCGAAAAGGCACCCCTACTTTGGGAATCTCCCATATGTGGTTCCGCAGCAAGGATGTCCTGACGGTGAAGGATCACGTACTCCAGTGCGAAGAGAGGCTGCAAAAGGCACCTCGACAAGCTGATCTGACGGCAGCAGTGAGGAGAACCTTTGAGGAAATGTCCCAGGAGTTCCACACTGAATGCCCCTTGGCCGCAGAAGATGCCTTGCTTACTGGGGCCTGGTAAGCCTAGTAGGGAGTAAGGGCATATGTCATATGTTATATAGGGATTATCCAGGGATTAAATAGGGGCCATATTCCCGTATTCCCTACTAACCGCTAGTAAGATACCTTGTTAGTGGAAGCTCTCTGTTCGTTGCCACGCTTATGCTAGTAAAAGTGGTCCACTCCCCCACTCTCCCGTAAGATAAGTGCTGAGAGAAGTCGTCATGCAACCTGCTTGCTAGAAAAACGCGCAGAAGCACCTGTGGGAATGCACAGTAATGTGCTCTTGGGACGATACTCGTCTTGTCCACCTTAAGCTGATTATGTGAGCTAGAGCTTCAACGCCCCTATAGGGGATTATATAGGGGACTACTAAAGGGGTTAGTAACGGGGATGCTAGGAGTTTAGACTATAGTTCATGTGGTCTGCACCTAGTAACCATAGTAAACCAATGGCTGCGAGTAGAGAAACTCAAAGACTTTAAGTTTGTAGCCTGAATGTTTGTAACCCCAGGTTTTGTGTACCAGCTACCCTTATTAAAGGCCATATTCCATGGTTTAGGGACCCAAACCCAAGGTACAAATCTCAAGGGTACAAAGGACAACTCCTTGATTTTGGGAACTACCCTAAACCCAGTATACCCCTATATCACCTCTATATAACCCCTATAAAAGTCTTACCTCTGCAATACTGTGAGGCAAACAGCTGTACATGAAGCCCAGCTTCCAGGCCGGTGCTCTCAGGGAATGTATGGGATGAAAGGGGTACATGAACCGTAAGCTAAACTCCTTGAAGGTGGGTTCTATAGGGGATATACAGGGGACGTTTATAGGGTTTACGAGGGGATATTAGGAGTTTGGACTAGGGCGCATATGGGGTATATAGGGTTATAAAGGGTTATATAGAGATATTTATAGGGTGATATAGACGCATGTAAAAGGGTACACGCTACTGTTTTCGTCGCCATGATGATTAGTACATTCTACCAGTACCATGGCATGAACAAAGTTCATGTGTTCCTATCGTAGCCCTAACCTTAAACCCTAAACCTTAAGCCCTAAAAACTAGACCCTGAAGACTAAATCCCAAACGGTCAACCCTGAACACTAAACCCTAATCATTAAATCCCAAACCCTAAGCCCTAAACACTAAAGCCTAAACACCAGATCCCAAACTCTAAACCCTAAACACTAAGCCCTTTAGCTCTTTAAACCCTAAAAGGTGAGTTTTCCTGACTCGCTGAACCAGGACTGCCTTGAACACGAGAGCATATGAGGGAAACATAGGGTTACATAAAGGTATATGGGGGTATATACGCGTATAGAGGGTTATATAAGCTTATATAAGGGTATGTACGTTTACGAAAATTCTGTAGGTTTATTTAGGGTTACATAGATACATGGAGATAGAAGAGGATCCAGGGTTCCCAAAGCAAGTGGTCCCCTTATTTGTAAGCATGAGGGGCCTCTTGCCAGGTAATTTTGGGAGGCTGACAAGGGGCAAACCATGCTTTCTACACACCCACCGGCTTTTTGAGAGAAACCATAAGTAGTTTCCACTTTTTCCAGTATCCCTATATAACCTTTATTACCCTATATTATCCCAATATTACCTACAGCCTCCCCATGGATCCGCAACTCTGGGCTACATTCCCTTGGTCTAGATCCCAGAGGTGGAGACGAATCGCGCAAATTATGGTAGCAACACAAATGGGGGGTTTCCCCAAATTTGGGGTTTTTCTTTGGGTCTCCTCATTTTGGGAATCCACCACATGCTACCATCTGATATTCTGAATGAGACTCGGATGCCCCAGGACCTCCGGGAGATTAAGGACGCTGTGGAAGTGGAACGCCGGGAGCGTGAGCAGTCCACTGTACCCTGGCCCTGACATCTCCGAGCCATCACGGGGGGTTTCAAATTTCAGGGCCCTCATCGGAGGGATCCTCGTATCTTGCGAGCACCGGGAGGGCCTTGTCGGAAAGATTCCTAAGGGACAGCTACACGTGGACGGATCCCATGATGACAAGTCAGGACTTTAGAATGTCAAATCTGCATTTCACAGCTGTACCCAACAACACGCATGCTTGGCTTCTAGTATGGAAGTACGCAACCACCGACTCTGCATCAACTGGAAGTACGCAGGGCAGCTTTAGGGTGTACTGGCAACCCCTGGGCACGTTTTTGTTTTGGGAGGGTGTTGAATTTCAGAGCCTCAAAGAGCCTAACTCTGTCCTTGCAAAGGCCTCAAGCCTCTGGTCCACCAAAGAACTATGAGGATTGGGACAATACCCTCTTGGACTAGGATCTTCAATGACCCAGTCAGGCACTCTTCAAGGTGTAACGCGTAAGGTATCATCCCAAACCCTTAGCCTTAAACCGTGTGTGAGGTTGCCTCATCTGCGGAGTTCAGCAGCCTTGCCCAAGAGGTTCAGAAGATGGGCCAGGCAATGCTCGGATGGGGTATAAGCAGTTCGTACGCCACCCTATGTATGGCAGAATATATACATATATATGTATATATCTCTGTCTCTCTCTCTCTCTATCTCTCTCTCTCTCTCTCCCCCCAATATTCTCAACAATGATCAATAATGTATGTCCCCGCAGGAATGGAAGCAACGGGAATACTTGAGGTATTTCAGACGTTCTCCATCTACAGCAGGCGAGTCTAGCCTTCTCTCCTCTCTTGCACAGGGAGTCCAGGGGCTGGAGGTGACCATCACGGAGCGGGTGATATCTGAAATGCAACACGTGCAAGACATCTTTGCCATGCTGGAGCCTGGGTTCATTTACCTGCTCTTTTGGCGCGTGCCCATACACCGCCGAGAAATGAGCAATTAGCGTTAGAGCCAAGTCAACAGATGCATGGCAGGCGCATAGAAAGGGTAACGGTGATTGTGCAAGCATGGTGGCGCTGAGGAAAGCAACTTCCTGGGCGTGGTACGGAACCAGCTGGACAAGGCGACCACCGCCTTCAGCAGTACGATATGACCTCAGAGCCGAATCGGATGCGGCCACTGCAGGTGGATGTTAACAGACCTGAGCCTGGGCCTGCTCAGGACGTCTACTTTCAGGAGCGGCCTGAAGCGGGAGTTGGAGACCATGATTAAGGATGCCACGAAGCTTCAGGCACATGCGCTGCTTGCCTCACGGCTCAGTAAGCCCGGACTGTTGGTAGGCGAAGCAGCATCCCACAAGTTATGCTGCTGATGAGCCCGAAGATACGACGCCCAGTTCCCAGAACACGAACAGCAGGCCTTCTGTAGCCGAGATGCGAACGCAAGTCTTGGATTCCAAGGCATTCCTGCAAGATGATCGAAGCGGTCTTTGCGTGCTTCAGCGCTTTCGACAGATCCTCAAGACCACGCTGCAAGTGAATTTCATCGCCGTGCAGATTCGCTTTCCAAGGAATTCTGCTTGCTTGTTGCCAGCGCGCTGCTGGAGCTGCAGCAGACAGACCGCTTCATTCCGGCCATTGCCATCGTGCTAGGCTCCTTTGGCTGGATCTTAGAGCAAGCTGTTTGCAGCTCAACCTGTGCCAGCGGCAGGCCCATACCTGCTCAACTGCGCAGGAAGCTTAGACAGGCACTTGAGTACGGATTGCCCATGATGGAATGCCCCTCACGGAAGGTGGTGGTGCTGCTGTTCTTCTTTCTGCTGACCGATGCTTTGGCCAGGCCACGCAGATTGAGCATGTTCCCTAAACCCTAGACCCTAAACCCTAGACCCTAAACCCTAAGCCCTAAGCCCTAAACCCTAAACCACTATAGTGGCTCCTGAAAGAGCACAAAGGGGGTCTCTGCTTCTTGGCCAAGCGCAGGTGGATGCGGCAAAATTGGGGCCATGCACAGCGACTTCTCGCCTTGGCGATCCTCAGGCAAGACAAACTACTTTGGGGTTTAGGGTTTAGGATTTAGGGTTTAGGGTTTAGGATTTAGGATTTAGGGTTTAGGGTTTGGAGAATCAGATGGAAAAGAAAATGGAAAATGACATGGAAACTGCTATATACAGGGATATATAAGGGTTATATCATGATCTATCGTCTCAACTCCTTCAAGGGGTGTTATATAGGGGATTACATAGGGGAGCATTAAAGGATTTATTAAGGGGGATACTAGGAGTTTAGACAATAGCTCGCATACAATGCCTGATCCCTTTTGGGTATCCAACGTAGACTCAGCCGACCCCTCCAGGCCGGATTGGCTGCGCGTCTTCAGCCTCTACGCGCCGCAGCTGCGATGGGCACCTGGTGCCTGGGAGCAGCGCCGCTGGCAGGACGCCGTGCGCCAGCGTACGGCTCTGCTCCAGCAGGACCCCGGGAAATTTGGACGATTGCGCGCCCGTCGCATGTGTGATATTGTTGGGAGACGCCGCAGGAGTGCGATGAGCTGAAGCTCATGGTGGACTCAGAGGTCCGGCTCAAGGACCAGCTGATAGCAGAGCTTGGCAAGGTGCTTCTGAGGGTATACAATGAGATTTGAACTCTACAGTCCAACTGTGCAGGCGGGAGGGGGTCCTGACTTCGAAGCATGCCGCCCCGAGGTTGGGGATTCTGCTATGGTTGGACACAAGCTGTCCTAAACTGTGCTGTGTTATACTTTGAACTTCAGGTGACTGCGCTGCATGAACCGCATCATGGGATGCGTCCTGGGCTCAATGCGACCCTTTAGGGCTGGATACTATATGAGTTATAAGACATGGTTATTAACACTTTTATATATTCTAACATGCTTTCACAGATTATACTGAACTATATTATACGAAATTTTTGTAATGTATTTTCATGTTTTATACTACTTGTGGAGCTGTGTTTGGCTTCCAGGCCCTCCTGCGGCTCATGCTCATGCTGCTCATGCGCGTCATTTGAGCCAGAGCCAGCAGGAGATGTTTAGAATAGTAAGAACAGCAACCATAACAGTAGTAATAACAGTAATACTAATACACGTAATAATAATGGTAGCAATAGTAATGACGGTAGCAATAGTCATAGTAGTAATGATAGCAGTAAATTCTAGTAGCAATACGCACTGACACGAGCTTGTCGGGCTGGTCTATGATATTTGTAATATGTCTATGATGTACAATAACATGCGATACCATGTTATGATATATTGTATGATATAGTAGATTAAGATATAGAAAATATCATAGACTACAATATACCATACTATGTTGCATTATACTATATTGACCAATTGCAAGGAGGGCATGGTAGCTGACAGCCTCATGTCCTCGGCGCCACTGAGGCAGGAATGTGAATTTGCTATGATTGCTATTTTCATCGTTATCCTTACTGTATTTATTTATTACTACTATTATCATTGCTACTGTTATTGCTATTTTTTTTACTTTTCTGATGACGACTATTATTATTATGACTATTACTATTATCATTACTACTAGTCTTCTTACTGCTATCGCAGCCAGGTCAACTAGTATCCCGGGTGCTCCAGGCAGGGCGTAGATCCGAGACTCAAAGCCAGGTGAGCTGTAGTCTAAACTTCTTTAAGGGGGGTTTATCAGGGAATTCGGTGTATGCAGGAGACTATATAGGGAAGTATTATAGGGGTTGTTCAGGGGGATATTAGGAGTTTAGACGACGGCTCTTTTTTAGGTAATCACCATAGAGGTTGTATTTTGAGATGCCCAATAATGCAGAATCAAATGGAAGGGAACATGGCACATGAAATGGACACTAGAGTTATGTAGGAGGAATATTTCCGCTTGACAGTCAATAGGGCGTATATATGAAGTACAGGCTATATAGCCATAAAGAAAACATCCTTAAAACGGGGTTATACGGGGATTATCTAGGAGAGTATTTTAGGTGTTTTGCAGGGGATACTAAGAGTTTACCCGAATCCGTCAACACTAAATCCTAGGGAAATTAAGGGGGACACTTGGAGTTATGACCCTAAACCCTCAACCCTAAATCCTAAGGTTACTCAGGGGGATACTAGGAGTTTAGACCCTCAGCTCTAAACCCCAGGGTTACAAAGGGGGATACTAGGAGTTTAGACCCTCAACCCTAAACCCTAGGCTTACTAAGGGGGATACTAGAAGTTTAGACCCTCAACCCTAAACCCTAGGTCCTAAAGTTACTAAGGGGGATACTAGGAGTTTAGCCTAGGTCCTAGAGTTACTAAGGGGATACTGGGAGTTTAGACTACAGCTCATATTACATGAGTAGTATTTTATCTGGGGATATTATGGTACCCAATGTAGAGTAAGATTGTATCCTCCTTATTTCATATCATGAATATTATCTTACTGGGTTGAACCACCAAAAAACATTACCCTAAACCCTCAAACCTAAACTCTAAACCCTAAACCCTTAAACCCTAAACCCTTAAACCCTAAATCCTTAAACCCTCAACCCTTCAACCCTAAACCCTTAAACCCTAAACTCTTAAACCCTAAGCCCTTAAACCCTAGCAGTTTAGATTACAGCTCATATCGAGATAGGTGACATCCAAACAGGTGCGGCTCCGCCAACTTCTCCCCTGCGGAACCGGGAGTGGGACGGATGGCTCAGGCGGCAACTCTAAACCTTTAGGGTTTAGGGTTAGGGGTTAAAGCTTAGGGGTTTAGGGTTTAGGGTTACGGGTTTAAGGTTTTGGTTCAGGGTTTAGGTTTAGGGTTTAGGTGTTGAAGGGCCTCGTAGTGGCTGACTGGGCTAAAATGGACCCCGAGCGTATGCTAAAGAGTCGACGGGATTGTAAAAAAATATTGGGAAAGTACAATGAGTTTCGGGTTTAGGGCTGAGGATTTAATGAAGCTGCTCTAATGTGGTAGTCTCCATTTTCTTTTCCATTGGCCTACTTCATCCCTGGGTAATCCTAATGAGTTTCCTTGTATTTTCAAATGGT
Source organism: Symbiodinium pilosum (assembly GCA_905231905.1). Taxonomy (NCBI): domain Eukaryota; class Dinophyceae; order Suessiales; family Symbiodiniaceae; genus Symbiodinium; species Symbiodinium pilosum. The sequence continues at coordinate 26,696 of CAJNIZ010045045.1, forward strand.
GTTTTCCATTTGATTCCCCAGTAGTGTAGATTTCATTTTCTTTTCCATTCCCTAAACCCCACCCTAAATACAAGTAGTAGTTTCAAGTTTCTTTTCCATTTAAAGCTGGGAAAAGATCTGAGATGGAAACCCTGTAATAGGTGCATGCCGCTATCTATCCGTATGAAATCCTAGTCATTCTGCATTTCCTTTTACGTTTGGTTCTCCATTTGGGGGTCTGAAACCCAAAGCCTAAACCTTGCACCAAAGGACATTCCTTGCTGCGGAAAGAGCCCCAAAAGAAAAGCAGCAACAACCCTAAATCCAAAACCCCTAAACCCCAAAACCCCTCAACCCTAAACCCTAAGCCCAAAACCCTAAACACCTAAACCATAATCCCTGGTAGCATGGATCTTCTAACTTGATGACCTTCAAAGCAGGACGCACTCTCGGCAAGAGGCCCTGCGGAGTCCGCGAGGCGGGGCCTTGCGCGAAGCTGCCAAAAGCATAGAAATATGGAACTATTTAGGTAATAATGGGTTTAGGGTTTAGGGTTTAGGTAATAAGTATATAGGTACTATTTTAAAGTACTATACACTGATTTATTACTCTACTGTTATAGTAGTATACTGTAGCAATATATAGTAGTGTTATATATTGATTTTTTAATGTACTTGCACATTCTGGTATATATCTATATCGTATATACACATACATATCATTGTATAGGTAAATGGTGACCTGGTGAGCGTTTGTTGGGTGCAGGTACCCCTGGTTCCCGACTTTCGCCGGGGAGAGGACGCGCGGGTCGGGTTGCTTTTAAGCGGTTGGAGTGCTCGGGTCTTGCAGACACACACACACACACACACACGGGCTTTAGGTTTTAGGGTAAATATAAACCCAAAATATACTCCATATAAGCCCAATGTATACCCAGTAAATACCCAATGTAAACCCAACATATACCCGATATATGCCTTGCGACATGTCAGCCACACGTGGGTTATCCTACTTTGAAATTTGTCAGCTGCTGTGTCGTGCCAAGCCAGGGAGCAATGGCCAGGCGGGGCCGCACCAAACGGTTGTGTTTACTTACTGCTGGTTAGTAGGGAACAAGGGACTACAAGCCCTATCTAATCCCTGTACAACATATTTGTTATTCCCTACTAACCACTAGTAAGTTTACCTGAAGGTGTAGACATGTCCAGACAGAAGACTTGGCATCATTGGGGGAGGGGACGTTTGATGTTTTTACATCTCCTTGTGCTTTCGTGCCAAGCCTGCACAGGCCCTGAGTGTTGTGCCATCTTCCGCGTCGCGGAAGGCCCCGCAAGGCACTGCCACCCACAGACAAGATGCTGGGGACCGGGCTGTCGATATCTTGCTTGAATGGCAGGTGTGACGGCAGCGAGTCGTCGCATTCTGCCAGAAGCAGAAATTCTGCCTCATTCCTGTTTGCTCTGCGGCCTGGCGCCGATGAATGCTCCGAAGAGAACGGCCTCCCAGTACAGCATCTTCATGTGTGCTGCTCCCAGATGCAGCAGCTATCATGCAGCAGTGACAGTCGCCTACCATCCTGAGATGGAGGTGTGACCACGCTGGCATTTGCTCTATACAGCGAACTTCCAAAGGCAATGTGCATTCCTTGAATGCGCTGTGTATGTGGAGCCTTACTGCAGCCTGAGCAGAGCCTGACTGCGAAGGTCTGGGTGACTGTGATCTTGATGTCGCAGTCCTGGGAGCCCGTCTCTGCCGTCTTGCGTTTGCCAATCATAGCCATCAACGGCCTGTAGCATGGCAGAATGGTGCTTGCATCCCGAGAGTGCTCCACCTTTGCCGGCTGTTCAAGCATCTGAGGTACCTGCTATGGTCCGTGCTATTGGTTTCGTAGCTTGCTCACCACCAATAGATGCAATAGACAAACTTGATGACATCACCAACACAAGTCGAAGTCTCCCGCAATCAGAGCTCAGGCGCCATCTCCTCTCATGGTTCGGCTTCAGAAGAGCAACGCCGCTCCACACTTCGCAGCCAACCATGATCAGCCTCTCAGCAATCAAAGTGCTTCGCAAAGCCCTGGCAGGTACTGCCAGCAACACATGTTTGTGCAGAGAGGCTGTGATCACCTGCATAGTTGTGTGATACCTTGCAAGGAGTGAGTGCCAATGTGTCGGCGTTGGACGACGCTGTGGTGGTGCAATGGTAGCTTGGCTGGTTGGTTTCGGATCTCGAAGGGACACACCTGCCTAAGGCTTACTGTAAGCCCTAAGCAACAGAGCCTTACTTGCAGTGACCCTGGGGGTTTCCCAAAATTACCGGTACCATAATTATATAATAGGGATTACAATTTATTGGGGTCCATATTGGGGTCCCCCTATTTAGGGAAATATTATAATATACCATAGTGATACATTATAGTATACACCAGAATATACTATAGTATACCCCAGAGCCTTACTTGCGGTGAACATTGCTTTCGTGTGCAGCTGCCCTGTGCAAGGCAGCCTCCAGCCGTGCCTAAGCAGGCGCCTGCGAAAACCATTTTGCATGCTGACAGCTGAAGCCAACTCAACGTTGAAACCAGCGGCTCAGTGTCGCTACAGCTTCCTTTAGTGTCATATGTGAGTTTGTCATCATCTTTTTCTTCTGGGAATCATGATTGTTGTCATCACCATTTGACGTTGCTGTCCTCGTTCTTGCTCTTGTCCTTCCTTTGTTCTCGTGTTTATGGCAGCAAGGATCGGCCTATCAGGAAATTTGTGTTGGCGGTTGCGGTTTGCAGCTGTTTGTGGTTTTTAGTTTTCGACTGGCTCTCTGTTCAAGATTGATAGTTGGCTCTCGGCGTTTGGCGGTCGGTTCTTGATTGTTTGCTGCGGGCTGTTCATCTCCTCTTCTTGGTCGCCCGACATCTGCTGCCTGATGCCTGAAGTCAGTTGTTGTTTGTGGCCTCTCAGCTGCTTCTGTGTCCCGGAGTTTAGTGCTCACTGCTGGTTTTCCAGTCGTCTGTTGTGGGTCTGCAGTTTGTTGTGGGTACAGGTTGGTTGTTGGCGTGGAGCCATTGGCGGCAGCTTTTATAGGGTCTGCTAATCAAAATGTTGTTGGTCGTGGGCAGAAGGAGCAGTGGCGTCGGCGGCCTTCATTGTGATGCTAGCCGGAGGGATCACCATGCTAAGGGATGATAACAGTAGAAGTACTTGCCCCGCAGCAACACTAGTACAATTAAGGCGTTATTGTCGCAGTGGTGGTCGTGGTGGTGGTGGTGGTGGTGGTGGCGGTGGCGGTGGCGGTGGCGGTGGCGGTGGCGGTGGCGGTGGCGGCGGCGGCGGTGGCGGTGGCGGTGGCGGTGGCGGCGGCGGCGGTGGGGATGGG
>CAJNIZ010045046.1:0-36085 GCA_905231905.1 Symbiodinium pilosum
CACTCCATATCCTAAACCCTAAATTCAAACTTATTATAGCACTGCTGCACTGGAAGTGCGCAGCACTCATTCTTAATCCATGGGAGTGGCAGTAGTTCTCCCTTGTCTTAGAACAACATGAAGCCTCAGAAGAGGACCTACATAGAGCTAAAACACAGAGCTGATACCTCGCTGACCTGCAAACCATGTTTTTTCACACACGCCACAACAGTCCCCTCTCAAAAAGAATGAAGGCTACCCCGTCCCATCCCATCAACTACTGAGTAGTTACTCCAGACTCCCACCAGTTCATGCTGGGCCCACCTCTCAACCGCAGACTCCAGAGCCCCTTCAACGCTCGGATTGACCTGGTGAACGGCACGGAACCCTGCTAACCTGGGTTGCTGCTACTGTAAGGAACTTAAACTCAGTTACTATAGGACGTAAATCATATAAATCACTTTTTACACCACATTGTGGTGACTTAATTTAAGTTCCTTAAACAACCCAGTGGCCCAATACCCCTTCAGTAAGGAATCATCCTTGAATCCTATTTGGGAACTAGCATTCTGAAAGTCAAATTGTCAAATCAAGGCAGTCTGGGCTCTGCGAGGATTCCTTAACTCCAAGAGGAACAATTGAAAGCAATTCTTCTTGAAATTGCTCTAGTGGCCTTACCTTAATTTATAAAGATTTAGGGACCCCGTCACAGCAGCTTCTGCGGAGGGACGGAGCTTCGCATCAGTAATCCTCCTCCATTTAGGCCATGCCTTCGGAGAACAAACACCGATGTCTAAGTGAAAGTAACCCTAAACACAAAACTGCACTTCCTGGAGCTGGAGGAACCTTCCTGGAAGTCCTTACTTTGCGGACCACTACTACTTGAAGGATAGCTGAGGAACACCCTTTCATCTGAAATTCCATTAGACCTATACTAACACATATCATCTTTAATAGTTCCTTCGAGTTATACAACAATTGAAATCAAAAATCCTGTCAGATACATAGGAGCTACAAGTATTAGAAACGCTCAGATCCGTATCTCTGGCTTGACTTCAACAAAATCCGTACCCACTGCCGGGCCTCTTTCAGATTCACTTTCTTCGACGTATGCGGCTGCTCGACCATGTCGTAATTGTCCGTGCTCCTCATAGGATGACCCCAAAGCCAGGAGTCCGGGTTTAGGGCTCAGGAGTGGTTACCTCATATCATACCAGGAAATAGATAGCTGAGTAGATCCCAATCCATTCTCCACGAATGCATTTTTTGCCACTGCCAAGACGCGAGAAGCCAAAACCCCCAGAACCCGCCGGAAGCTGCTTGAAACTGAAAAGGGATCTCTTATCGGGGTAAGGCCTACCGAAACCTTCCCCTTCATGACGCTCTAGGCCACCTACCCAAAAGCAGCTAAGGAGGCTTCCCTTTAATAAGGAATATGTTGCTGCATAGTTGGGGCATATGAGGGCACCCTCTGTTGAAAACTACAATGTAGATTCTAGCTTGATGCGAACCTTTTCTTACCAAAAGCCTGGATAGCACGATTCAGGCTGGAGATTAAAACTCTATATAAGCAGCTGTTCAAGTCTGCCCAGTAAGCCCATTCAGCCTAACAAAACATTCTCAATAGATTATAGTATACCGCAATGGAAACATTCAATATCAAAGGGGGTGGGGAGGTTTCATTCATGTTGGCAGGTGGGAGTTACACAAATTCTCGTGTGACTAATTGCGACCGCCCTTGACAGCCCACACCCTGCAAAACCGTGGCTAGCGTCAGGACCGCGCTCTCAGCAAACGGGATTTGATTGACCCAACTTGCTGCGAAGGGCTTCGTGGTGGTGGGAGGACCTTGGTTGACTCCACGCTCCCGTTCCGGTTTGGGGGGAGTCTGGCTCCTTGTAGGCGTGGATATTCTTTAATCCTAGCACCCACCGCTCGAGCTGCTGTTAAAGAACTTAAACGAAATACATATCCACATTAGGCAGCTTCCTTGAAGTGCCTTAACTATCGTCCAAACAGCCTGGGTGGTGAGCTTTGGCAAGATCCACAACTAATTGTGCACAAACATTGTCTGTCGTCCACACAGAAAGATGAACGTGCAGAATGAGATTGAGGGGGTGTGGCTTCCGCTTCAGCTTTGCGTGGAAATTAGAGTTTAGGGAACATGCACAGAGCTTGTTTGCAACAACAGCAACGAATTTCCCTCTCTCACCCTTTTGAGCCTGGGGCTAAGCATGTTCCTGGAGCCTGGAAAAAGGGAGTCCCTACATCCTGAACCTTAAACCCTGAACCTCAACCCTCATCCCCTAAATCCTTCACCCTCAACCCTACATCCTTCACCTCAATCTCAAGAAAGGCCCAGGGCACCTCTCTGCATGGAAATACGATCCACTGACAGAGCGATTCCATCCTTGCGACATCTAAGTAAACCAGGGCTCAGGGTTTAGCGCTGAGGCATTAGGCGTTACATACTCCCTTTGTAAAATTGTTCCCCATATTGCTCCTCTATATAATCCTACATTACACTCCTAGGGCCTGGTGCTTTGGGTTTAGGGCATGGTAGATCTGTTTGGCATTTGATCTACATACACCTATCCCACATATTTAATTACGGAAAATACACACAGTGCCATACCACACCCTGTAAACCTCCAGAGGCACGTCCTACAACTTCATCAAAAAAGGGACTGTGTCAAGCTTGCCTCCAAGGCTCTATTTTAGAGTAAAGGTTTTGGAAGTGCATGTCGCACATGTTTGACAGGTCTTCCTGCTGGTGCATGGTGCGGAGCAAGTTGTACCTGCAACGTTCTCACCCCCTGAACCCTAAGCCCTGATCCTAAACATTCATCCTTAAATCCTAGACCCTAATCCCTGAAATCCGAAGCCGAAGCCCTCAATTCGCCCCTGACCGGGAGCAAAGGACCCTTCCTCCAGCTTGAGCTAAACCGAGAACCATCGAATTCCCTGTAAGAGAACATATTGCTTTGAAGCGCCCTGTTTCCATCTCGGCAGCACGAGAGAACACGTTTAGGATTTCGGATTTAACGCTCAAGGCAATCCTGGCACAGCTGAGAACCGTTCTTTTGCCAGTACAAACGGGCTTCTTTGAGCAGAGTTCTTGCACGACTCGCAACTTAAGGTCTTTAGGACTCCATCTACAAAACAAGCCGAACTTCATCATCCTTCTCTTGAAAACGGGTTAGGGGTTAGGGTTCAAGGTACTGTTGGTTTTCTTTTTTAAGCGCTCTTTTCGGCCGTCCATGCGGGCGAAGGCCGTGTGGGCCGAGCGGAGCTTTACTTCCTCCAACTGCACATCAGCGCCCGCCCCGAAAAAAAACACTCTCAGAAGTCACCCTTGATACTCTTGGTTTAGAATTTATTTTTTAGGGCTCAACTTACCAGTGATTCAGTCTTTAGGGTCTAGGGTTCAAGCTACTGTTGGTTTAGGGGTTAGGGTTCAAGGCGCCGTTGAACCCCAAATGCCCACAAGCCCAGTACCCAACCACCACAGGGCACTTGATGAACCTGGGAGCAGTCTTTGAATCCTGAGCTCCGGAGGTTTCGGGCACAGGAGAGGAGTTCGGGTTCCCGGGATTCTACAGGCCCGGAAGCAAACATCTGCACCAGGGTATACACTCCTGGTATCCCCCTTAATACCTCCCATAATAGTCCCCCATATCATCCCCTATATGACACCCTTTAAGGAGTCTAGACTATAGCTCATCTGAACTTCATGGATGTTGTTTTTCTTGGGGGAGATAATTACACAGCGATACATGCGCTTATATCAAGGAGGACCTCACCATCTCAGGGACGCCCCTCAACTTTCCAGCCACAGTCCTGCCAGGAACAGAGGATCAAATGTAAAATCACGTTGGATAATGACAGGGAAACCAAGAGCTTCACATGGGTTACAGTTTTCATACCCAGCTGCTGAAAATCAATATCATTCCCCCAACCTCAGTTTACAGGAACTTCCACTAAAACCCTCATGGCACGTAGAACGTCAGTCAAGTCTATGCCGAGTTGCGTGCACCCACCTTCAGCGGTCAAGCACAACAGGCAACAAATGTATGAGCGCATATGCATGTCTGCACAAAGATTATGCATTTTTAGTTGTGGGGGGAACACTTGCAAGGTAAGGGGGGAATGCAGAAGTAGACTTTTCACTTCTAAACCCTATACGCAACATGATACCCCACGTTATCCCCATTCTCAACCTACTCACTACGTTCCCCTGACCCTGTGCCCTAAACCCTATATGTCCCTGCACATCCTCATATATCCCTGAATATTCCCAAACATCCCTATGCATCCCCAAGACCTCTTCTCAGGGCACCTAAAAAACCTACTAAGGCCCCATGACCCACTAAGCATGCGGTTCAGGTTCGGAATGCTCAGCTCGCAGCAAGCCAGGCAGCATGCTTTGGGGTTTAAGGGTTCAGGGTCTAGCTCTTGGGGTCTACGCGGTTTGGGGTCTAGGGAGATTCCTAAAATCGGGGACACCGCCTATGTACCCCCAAGTACTGTAGCCCATGATATGCGATGCCCAAATAAAGGACCCCTGATCTCCAGAAGCCTGCTCTTGGGGTCGAGAACATACAGGTTTCCCAAGATTAGGATCCTTTCAGTCCCTACGATAAGGATTGATACATTTTGGGGAACCCCTCATTGGAATACTCATGTATGAACCGAAAGCAGGGAAGCTCGACTTTGTCAACCAGGTGCGCGTCAAACCCCCAAGGACCAGTTTTGGCGGGCAAGTGGGGTCTCCAAGACAGTGCAATCTTTCTCCTAACCAGGAGCTGCACAAATCCCATTGAAATGATCCAAGTCAAAAGAGAGATGTTGACCTGGAAGCAAGATTCACCCAGGTCTGACCTGTAGACTGTAGACTGCTACCATGCAAACGCATGCCTATCATGCAACATTTAGTACGAGTTTGTTTCTAACCCCAAAACCACCCAAATTAGGACCCTTTTACGTCATGTGGGACATCTATAGATTCCCTGCTTTAGGGGTTGGGGCTACCAACGTCTCCTTATTCACATACCCGTGTTTAGGGCTTAGTCAGTACCAAAACCAGCAACGCTGAGCCCTTAACCCTAAATCCTAAACTCTTAACCCTTGACCCTAAATCCTAAACCCTAGATCCTAAACCCTAAATTTGTAAATTCGTGTGGCTAGGTCTCCGACCTGCTCAATGGCTTGATGAACTCTGGAGCCTCAATTGTGCCAGAGCCATCGGTGTCGATCATCCTGAGCTTGGGCTGTGGGACTTAGGGCTTAGGGCTTAAGGGGTTGCAGCCTGCGGGTTTAGGGTTTGCGGGGTTTAGGGCCTAGGTGTTTAGGGGTTGCCTAAACCCTAAACCCGAGGGATTTAGGGCTTTTGAATTTTAGGGGCCCATTGTTTGAGAGTTTTGGGGGATCAGAGCTTGCCAGGGGACAGGCAAGACCACATCCTAGTATCTGGAAGAGCACCAACTCTGGACCCTAAATCCTAAACCCGAAGCCCAGCATCTGGAAGAGCTCCAGTAGATCCATTTCATCAATGTCCATGATCCGCAGACCTGGAGGTTTCGTTGACAGACCCTGGGGTGGGCCACAACCTCACGAATACTTTATTTGGGTAGACGGTTTAGGCCCCATAGGTTTGGATTGGAGGCGAGGGCATTTTTCTATGAGCTAGAACCAGATACCCTTCTATTCCCTAAGCTGTGTAAGACTATACTAAGCTCTCCAACACCCCAGTGTTGCACTTGCGGGCTCATAGGGCGGTATATGAGTCCAGATGATCTTGGATCTATGGTATTTGGGTAAGGGATTTTGATAGTCCCTCCTACGCATCATACAGCGGTTGTTTTTCAGACGATCCCATGTCGGGAAACCCCTTGCAGGCACAACACTTTTCGAGCACGTGTCCGACCCGGAAACCACCCTGAAAAGGGGATGGTATCTGGGGCAACTGCAAGTGGTGGCAACCCCTACGAGTCTTCACTAGGGGAAAAAAATCTACACATGTTCTAGAGCTGCAGGTTAATACATCTAGGATCTACAGAAGGATTTGTAAGAGCGGCCAGCGCCGTTACACAGTTTAGCGCTGTTGGCGGATATACCTAAAGAAGGATTTGCAAGGGTGGCCAGCATCGCTGCAAGTACAAGAACCTTCACAAGCGGACCCAGGAACATACCGCAGAACGGAGACCCAAACTTAGGACCCACACTAATCCTGACCCCTACAAGATAGCCCCAAACCCTCTAATAAGTTCAAGGCAGAATTCCACAATATATTAGAGTTTCTCGGTGCGATGGACTGTTATTATTCGTACTCCTGCTCTCACCTCTGACTACTATTTTGATGTATTTTGGAGCTTGGATCCTTCTTTGCTCTTTTTGGAGAATTTAGGGATTGGACCACAGCTCCAATTGGCGGACAAGGCTCGGCTCTGGAACTCGGCATCTTGGCGGGCACCTTGCAGGGCCCCTATGGGTGTAATGTAGGGGGGTTATATAGGGATTATATAGGGGACTACTATAGGGCTTATTAAGGGGGATACTAAGGACCGCAATAACTAAATTAGGGCTGGGGGGTGTGGAGTTTCGAACGGCCGGGGGGTGTAGTGTACGGCCGCAATAAGTACTATAAAGTTTGGGTGTAGGTGTTCTTTCTTAACGGGCCTTTTTCCGACTACCAGGGTGTGGGGTTCAGACTTGGGAGTGTAGAGCATTGTAGACCTTGATAATCAAAACTAGTGGGGAATCACATGGCAACAGAGATGAAACATGAAATAGAAATTGGGTTTGTACAGCGGCTGTGCAGGGATTGTAGGGTAGGTACCTCGATACCAGTAACTAGAATAAGGGTTGCGGGCAGAAAATTTTCTAAGGGTAAAAGGACTAGAATTAGAAAGGAAATGTCCGTTATTAAGGTCCTGTGAGGAAGCAACAGTAGGGTTATAAGTACCCAAAAAACAACTGCCGAAAGTTCAAACACTATGATCCTTCTTGCAAACACATTTGAAATTACCAACAACCCATACAAGCTCCAAAGCCGTGTCAAGGTTTATCTAGGATTTCGGAGGTAAGGATTTTTAGTATCAGTTGCGGCTTAGCGCGTGGTCCCAAAACTACTCAGAACTTTACAGTGCCTGAGACTCCAACGAATCACTGAAGGGTGACCGCTACTACACCATAAATCCAAGCTAAACTGGAACAGTAAACCTTAGGAGGACCCCCCACCCTGTAATAGTGGTTTTTTAGGAATTTAAGAGGACCCTAATATGATCCTTATTATCCCTTATCGTCACTATTACCGGGTGGGGGGTCCACCTAAAGTAAACCGTAAACCACCCTTCACCATGCAACTATTGCCCCTTAACGTCCCGCGACGCCTTGGACTAGCTGTTCGAGGCTCAGCTGGCCTGTACCGTCCTGTTGTCCACAGCTTAGGGCTTAGGAATGTTTAGGGTGTAGGGTTTAGGGTTTAGGGCTTAGGAATGTTTAGGGTGTAGGGTTTTGCATTTGGGGGGGGTTCCCAAGTCAGATTCTCCTTCACCTGCCCCTAAATGCTTTGTGCTAGGGACTCTTGGAATCAGGTCTAAACTCTGAAGGATGAGGCTGCAGAGGGTCTAATGTATACATCACTTGCTGGCGCTTTGTAGGGAACGGATGCGTGTCTCAACGTACGATTCCTAGTGGGAAGCCCATGCTCCATTTCGCATTCCCTGCTGACCACTAAATCACTAGAACCCTCAACCCTAATCACCCGTAAGCGTCAGGGGCTTATGCCCTCATCAGCGTATGGCTTTAAATAAGCCAACATGTTGCCGGTCAATGTGCCTGGCCATTTTGTATACTGACCGTAGACGGTTGTTCAAGGACCGAACCTCCTTACTGGAGGTTAGTAGGGAATAAGGGAATATATTACACAGGGGTCATATTCCCCTCCTCCCTACTAACCACCAGTACGTCAGGCTCGAGTTGTGGATGCTTGGTTTGGGTCTCAAGGTTTCCAGGCCTTCCGGGCGATGAGGGGCTCATACTCACAGGGTCAGGGGACTTCATGCATGGGCTAGTCATGCAGATAGCTGGGACTACTACATGACTCATAGGGGTTATAAGTTACAAGCATACTGCTAAGTCCCCTGACACTCCAAGTACTGGAGGATACACACTTCTTTGGGTTCACAGGGCCTCGGACTTTGAGATCTCAGGGCCTCGGACACTTGCATGGCGGAAGCATCAGAAGGCACAAATCCGGGCAAGTTCCAGGCCGGCCCAGGCACACAGCTACACGGCTTAGGATTCAGGGTTCAGGGTCTAGGTTTACGTGGTAGGTGGCTCCGTTGAGTGTCTGCAGCTATGTACATGCCGCAGAAGAAATTCATAACAGGTCTTCGAATTGTGGACTTCAGCCAGGCGTATTGCAAAGACTAGTGTCCACACCTACAGAGGTAGCTATGATTGATTGACCACAAAACCCTCCCCAGTTTTCCTACCACAAAGAAGGCACTCGGTCCTAGATCAGCCCTAATGAAATAAGCGTCTTGCAGGTGGTGACTGCAGTTGTGATGTTGCTCCCAGTGAGGACGCGGTTAGCAGGTTGACAGGGCGGATTTCAGTTTCAAGGACGTCCTACATATAGGGATCTTATGGGGATATAAGGGCCAATAATGGAGAATCAAATGGAAAAGAAGAATGGAAGATGAAATGGAATCCCTAAACCCTTAACCGCGGAGTGTCAGGGTTGCTTCATGGCTTCACCAAGCTTCTGCAGGTATGAAAGACTCAGATTTGCTTCCTGTGCTTCCGGCGGCTAACTCTGAAGCCTCCCTGAGGACCCCATTTAAGGGATATTCCTTATCGGGGGTTTAGGGTTCAGGGGGATTGGGCTCCCTGAATCCTGAGTAGCCACTACTGGGGCAGAGATGGCCTTGTCAATGCGGTCAAAGATCTTCTGGAGGAACTTCCTGAACACCAAAGGACCACAGAAGAAATGCTGGCCGGCTCTTTACACGACCTCGCATACAATTGTCATGCGTTACCCTTCCCAGAAGGCCTAGGGTTGAGGTTGTTGGGAAATTCCCCCTTATACAGGAAATGGGCTTTTTTCAGGGCCCCTATAACTCCTTTACCTCTTGTTGCAACTTCTACTGTAAAGGGGAAGCAACACTGAGACTTCGAATCTGAATTTAAAAAATACTCCTCAATTCAGGCGTATAAACCTATACTCCAAATCCCTCATATTCCTTTCTTGTATATGAGCTACTGTCTAAACTCCTAGTATCCCCCTTAGTAAGCCCTATAGTAGTGCCATATATAATCCCCCATATAATCCCCCTTTAAGGAGTTTAGACTATAGCTCATATATGGTAGTTTCCCAAAATAGGTGGACCCCAATATAGACCCCAAAATACTATAGTCCTTATTATTGGGACCCCAAAATGGCACCCCTAATTTGAGGAAACACCCATATAATTAAGGAGGAGTCTTGGGATCCCTGGGCTGTGAAGCAACCCACAGAGTCTGCCGCCGAGGCACTTGTCTGCAGCAACATCCTGTTCTAGCTCCTGCGGCTCAGGGTTTAGGGTTTAGGGTTTAGGGTTTAGGAGTTGAGGATTTAGGTTTTAAGGCCCCCCAAATTAACGTGGAAAACTCATATAAGCTGTTTCTCAAAGGACCGTAAGATACTTGATAATCCTTATCATAAGGACTCCCAACAATGACCCCCTAATCTTTCACACCCCTGCTCAAGGCCTGCAAACCTCTCACATCCCCTGACCCTCCCCCGATGCCCTACCCTGCCCCCCCATGCCAGTACAACCATGCTGAAGGGTTTCTGCTAGGCACCTAGGCTGCGAGAACTGTCACAGAGAGGGATCCACAACAGCCCAGCCCCATACACTAACCCCCACCGATGTTCCTAAACCCTACGTACTTGCTTCCCTTTGCTTCATGTGAGCTATACTCTAAACTCCCGGTATCCCCCTTAGTAACGCCTGTAATAATCCCCTGCAAAAAAAACCCTATATACCCTTTTTAAGGAGTTTAGACCCTAAACCTTAAGCCCAAATCCTGTATATCCCCATATAAACCCTATATCATCCCGAATAAAACCCCCCTCTAAGGAGTTTATAGTCTCTAGCTCATGTCTACTGGCGGACCTCGGCCAAGTTGAGGATGTCCCTCTCTCGCGCATCCGCAAAGGTGTCCACCTCAGTGAAGGGTAATAGGCTCGATGTGAGGGTTTCCCAAAATTGGGGGTACCTTTTTGGGGGTCCCCGTAATTAATAGGGATAGTAGTATATTGGGGTCCCCTCATTTTGGGAAACTACCATGTATGGGTTTTTGTCAAGAATGAAGCTGGTGAGTGGCTCTTTTAAGGAGGTTTCAACGTTTAAGGTTGAATGGGTTTAGGGATAAATGGGTTTAAGATTTGCGGTGTAGGGTTTAGGGTTAACTGGTTTTAGGACGTACGGTTTAAAACCACAATTGTTAGACGACGCTCTCAGGCGGAAAAAACCGATGTCCAGTTCGGACTGCCACGCAAAAGTAAAGCCAGAGCGTGCTGCCCAGATACCACTACGGCGACAATCAAATTCCTTGGTTGCTTTTAAGTAACTTAAGTTAACTTACCATAATAGGGATATTGTAAATGATAAGGTTGCCTTACTATAGTAGTTTAACTTAAGTTTCTTAACAGCAACCCAGATTCAGCACACCAAAAACCAAGGTCAGCAGCGAACCCACAAAGATCACAGAGGTCTCAGGATGTCGGAGAATGACCGGCACAGCGATTTGTCCCCAGCTATCGCCCGCAATGACAGTCTTGAATAGCAGCAAATTCGCTTGCATGACAGAGTTCGTCGCCGTCTGGCACAGCTCGCAGTCGTCAAACATACCTGGGCCATCTCTTAAGCCTCCCAAGCACCGAGAACACTAGGGAATCCTTATGAATAGAAATTCTCAAAAAAGTGGCATCCACCCTTTTGTGACCTAAGCCCTACACCAAAGGCTTGAACCTGCAGTGCAATCCCAAAGTGACCTAAACCACACATGGAAGTTTCGCAAATGCCCACCTAGGCCAACCATATCCTTCATGTAGGGATCCACCATTTCAACAATGAGCATAGCCTTGAGTGTCCAGCTTCTAGGCGTTTCTCGCTTTTGTTCAACAAGAAAACGTTTTGATTGACAGAAAGCATTCTAGCACCGAAAACGGTACATTTTGCTAACTGGACAGGCAGGAAGCCCAAATAGTCATGACCACGAAGCAGAAGATGAAGGACCAAAATAATGCCTTTATGCACGTCTGCATCATCTTCACCTGGGGATTGGATTCTGCCCCCACCATGTGGCAGCCCCCAAAACATCTAAATGATGCGGTTTAGGGTTTAGGGTTTAAGATTGTATACCCTTAGTTGGATCTCATGTACAACGGAGCAAAGGAAAGGGCAATGTCGCTAGACTTGCGTGATGAAACCAAGCGCAAAAGAAAAGTACAAGGGGATTTGTTTGGTTATCCCAGCCCCTGTACTAAGGAACTCGTAGGCATCATAGGGGGGCCTGTCAAAATCATGCTCCCTTTGTTGGGTGCCCTAAATATTAGGTGCTGCGTTATAATAGGGATCCCAAAGGAAACCATAATTTCGACAACCACTCATATGATAGTTTGGGGGATAGACTTACACAATCCCTTCCTTAAATGGTTTTTGCAGCATACGGGGTTCCCCTCAGGACCCCTGATGCCCTACTCGGTTCTACATAGCCTCGAAAACGGACCGCTTGTTCATTCTTGGGGGCTCTAGATGGCGCATGACGTCCACAAGCTTGGGCGCATTCATAACTTTAGGTAGATGGTTGGTTATCTATTAAAATTTGAAGCTTTGGGCTGAGGGCGTAGGCACCGCAACCCCAAAAACCGTTGCCATGTCACTTGATTCCTGCACAGCCACCTGCAACCTACAGCCCATCTCCTGCTATTGTTGAAGCAACTGGCGTCTTTTCTGAAAACATCTTGCAGGCACTGAACCCTAAACACCGAACCCTGAACCCCAAACGCTGAACCCCAGACCCTAAACCACAAACCCTAAACCCTAAACCCTAAACCCTAACCCTTCCTCAAACTACCCCAAGAGCCTGGCAACCCTCAGCTTCGCCTGATACCCACCATGGAAGTCCCTCCAAACTGGGATTCAATGTTTTTTTAGGGTTTAGAGGATGATTCAGGTATTCCCTTAAGGACCTTAGGGTTTGGGGTCTAGGGTTTTGGGACCCTAGAGGTATATGAGGGGTTGTGTAAACAAGAAGATATGTAGACCCTAAACCCCAGCATCTTGGAATTGGAAGCTTTTGCCGTGGTTTGGCATAAAAGCCCGCCGTGCACAGGGTTCAGGGATACCGCCAATCGAATAGAACCCACTAATGGGTGCATCCCAGAATTCGGGGGGTTCTTTTTTGCGGCCTCTAGTAAGGATTGAAGTATTTGGAGGCCTGATTTGGGTCTACAGCGGGATCCACCTATTGATGGCAATTACCCCATCTGACCCTCCGCACACAAAAAAAATGTACCCTGTACTTCCCGATTGGGCCAACTAAGTAGAAACGAGCGGCCAACTTCTGCAGTTCCCGCAAGGCCTTGACCTTCAAGGAATGGACTCTGTACGCTCCCTCAAACAAGGGACTGTCGTGGAATGTGAGGGTTCAGGGGTTTGGTTTTGGAAGTTGTCATAAAGTACCGACCCCACAAGGAGAAGGAGCACTGCCACGGGGTTGTTCAGGGGCCTTCCTTGGAGACTCTCACATATAAAGCCCCCGACACCACGACGTTTGAGACCACAGCACTCTAAAAAGATTGGGAAGGCCAGCGTTGGCCGCTTGCATTAGGGAGGCAGCGCTTTTCAAGCGCCATGGGTTATATAGGGTTTAGGTCTTAGAACAGTTTAGGAGTGGAAAAGAGAATGGAAGCTACCATAATTGGGGTTTTATGGGGGCTACTATCAGGATCCGTAGCCGACATTTAAAGTTTCTCGAACATCAAAATCCGGCAGTGTTCAATGCCATCGCGGTAAGTCATGCACATGTTTTGCCGCGTCAACTGTTCTGAGCGCGAAAGATGAGTACAAGTCTCCCCCCCCCCTTCGCGATTATTCGTACTAGGTTGTCTACTTCGGCCCCACGCTCTACTTCAAGGGCAGCGGGCGCTATCTGGGCTGTTGTGCGCTTCAAGTAGAGATATAATGATATGTATGGAAACCTGAACTATGAGCTTGAGACCTCACTCAACGGATCAAACCTTACAATCTTCTCAAGCCCTAAAACAACCCCCCAAAACCTAAAATCCCCACACTAATCCCGGAACCCTGAACCCCTAATCCCCTAACCCCCCCAAAACCCAAACCCTATGCATCCCTATAAACCACTCTTTCCGATTTCCGTTTCCATATCTTTTCTATGATACCGACCCTGACCTCCCCCAACCCCTAAGCATGAACCATCCACCCTAGATATTACCCTAACCCCCTTACATGGACCTGAGGAAACGCCCTCGCCTGTAAACCCTGCACCCTCGTTACCCTAAACCCCTAAACCCCGCAACATCTTCCACCTTTCGGAGCAACTTCAACAGCCGCACCACACGGGCGAGTCGAAGCACGCTGAGAACTCCCACCTGACAAGTGCAGGGATCAGGATTGAGGGTTTGGGGTTCGGGGGTTTGGGGGTTAAGTGCTTTGTAGGTTGTTGGGATAAGGGTCTAGGAGTTTAGGGGGTTAGGGGTTAGAGCTTCAGTGTTCGGGTTTAGGGTTTTAGGCTTCAGGGATTCAGGGGCTGGGTTTTAGGGTTAGTTCAGAGGTTTAGGTTGTAAGCTTGGCCTACTCCACAGTGGGGGAGTAAAAATTACCTGCACCAAAAATTGCCACCCACCTGATGGAGATGCAACTTACGGTTTAGGGTGAAGGTGCGGGGATCACCTTCTACACCTGCGTGCAGGCATGTAAAGTGCGTAGGAGACACCCGTTTCTATCCTTCCAAGGACTGCTGCAACATCCCAGGACTGAGAAACCTCCACTAGGCTAGATCTCCCTGATGGCCCTTGCAGGGCAAGAAGGTAAGCAAGCCGATCTAGGGCCTGGGGGTAAGTTGTATGCTTTCTGAAGGGATTCGGCGGCTTTTTGAATTCTAGAACATGAGGTCTTAGGTTTCAGGGTTTGAGACACAAGGTACCCCCGAAACAATATACTTTAGCTCCAGTGCATTTGATCCTGCAGTGCCGGCCTTGTGGTCTAATCCGGGACTTTGCATGGTTCTAGTAAGGTTGGGTTCCTTTGGCTTCTGATGCACAACAACCTGGGGCAAACGGCCAGGGTCCATAAACCGCAAAACCCTAAACTCTAAACCCTAAACTAAATCAGTACTGCATGCATCTGTGATCATAGTGATTGTCAGAAAGTTTTGCCGCGGCTCCCACCTTGACATACTCATTGTCTGGCGATAGCAGATCCAACAGAATCTCGACCTTGGAAGCTTCTACAGGTAGCCCAACACCCCTTAATTGAGCAATACGGATCCTCGTATCGTGTAATGATGTTAGGCATGTCCCATAGTTAAGGTGTATTGGGCTCCCTGGGTCCATGGCTTAAGCGTGTAGGGAGCTGGTCCGGGGAAACAGTTTGCAGCAGCAGCCAGAATTGGGTTTTGATGGGACTTGCAACGAAGAAGATGATACCTGCACGCTTGTTTCACGCAGCAGGCATCACAAATCAAGAGACCCCAAATCAAGAGACCCAAAGCTTTGTTCTGATTCATGCTGGCAACCTCTACATGAATTCGCCTTGAGTCCTGAAGGGTTGGCATCATTGCAGCAAGAGGATGCCGCTAGACTTCACGATAGCGATAATCTTATTCCCAAACTACGTGAACCCTTAGCCCAGCGGCATAGCCAGCGGTGACAACTACAATGTCGACGATGACCAGGCCTCTTTCACAAAGATTCCTAGAGGTTGAGAAGCCTTTCCTTGCTGGAGTGGCTACAAGAATCTCTAGACGACTTTCCATAGCAGAAAAGAAAAGCAGAAAAAGCCTACAGCCCTACGAACCTCGCCAGAGGATGGCAGACCCGTCCAAGTAAAACTGCAGCCCCAGCTCGAAGGTATACAGGAACAAGCCTGAGCTTGACACGCCCGGCCCCAAGCCCTCCCCACAGCTGGTGGAGGGGTTGGCTCTCTCTTGCTCCTTAAAACTCCGCCACTTCATCTCCACCCCATCTCGAAAGTAGCGCTCCTATATGTCCTTTCACTAATTCCACATGGCTCCTTCTACGATTCCTTGCAATATATCGACCGCATAAAAGGGAAAATTCTTAAGCCTCTCGCGCAGGAATGGCATTTATACGTTAAGGTTGAGGCTCTGCGCATAAGGTTTGGGCTGAAACTGTAGCTCCCATCTCTTGTAGGACCGGATGATTGGGGACCTCGAATCCACCAGCATACCCGCTGAAAGTGGCAGAATCCATTGTGCAAGGCTTCCAGGGCAGGGACAAGTATCTACATAGAACATCTCTTCCCCCAAACATGAAGGACCACCACATCCGCTAGTATAGAATATTCCCCTCAGCCACAGTTACATTAGCAACAGCTTTAGTATTGGGGAGTAGAAATTGCGCCACGTGAAGGAGAAAGGGATTGCATGTTGGAAGCTGTGATTCCCTGAGCAGAGAAGCGTGCCTACACTGGAAGTACCT
Source organism: Symbiodinium pilosum (assembly GCA_905231905.1). Classification (NCBI taxonomy): domain Eukaryota; class Dinophyceae; order Suessiales; family Symbiodiniaceae; genus Symbiodinium; species Symbiodinium pilosum. Next base: position 15,719 of record CAJNIZ010045046.1, read on the forward strand.
TACAGACATTGGTGTCCACCCCCACCACAAATAGTGGTGCAACATGCAAATGAACAGAGAACCCAGTTAATGACAGAACAGAAACTACTTTTGCTGCCATGGCATGGGCTGTTCGCACCCCCCATGCCCCATTCCACGCCAGGAAGTGTACAACCTTTTCAAGCCTGAATACCCACATGGTTTAGGGAAAAGGGCTTGCACAACCCTAAAACCCCAAAACTCTAAACCAACAAAGAATACCACAAGCAGCAGATGTCGGACAACGTCTGCCAAAGCAGAGGGGTTGTATGCCCTGCCGCTCGCGCGTCAATGCTGGCGGCATTGCAGTAGGCATCCAGAAGCACTACGACCACCATGGCCTGGATAGAGGGTGAGGGGGGGGGGCTAGGGCTATGGGTTTTGGGTCTTGGATTTGGGGTTTGGGGTTTGGGGTTTAGGGTAATCACCTCCCCATCCCTTCCTAAGAAATATCTTGCGCAATATACACTGGTACTATATTGGTTCGGTCATGTTTAGTATGGCGTGGAGGGGTTATGTATTTCAGGGAATTTTTGTGGACCGTTCACATGGCTCAGCGCTAAGGACGAGGCTTTAGCTTTTAGGGTTGAAATCACAGCCCCTGGCATTTGGGGATACAGAGATGTCTTGGATATCTGAAGATATGAGATGTGAGCATAATGATCGCGCAGGGGAGGGACGGCGCACATACCCATAGATGGCCCCTTCAATACTTACAACCAGCGAGACGAGCAACGTTGTTGACGTAGTTCTTCTTCCGCAAGGTCTGGATGAGCTTCGGGCAGGCGCAGTAACCATTATGGGGCACAGGCTGAACATCAACAGTCTTTGCGCGGATGAAGTCGCCTGCCGGGGAAGGCAGGGGAACTCAGGAGATCTAAGGCACAAAGCTTTGGATAGGGTTTGGGATGTACTGGAATTTAGAGCAGCTAATGAACTGTGTTCCAAATGCAGAGGACGCCTGAGTTACGCCTGCCTAGACCTTTGCAGATCCTGGTGCGCTGGGGAACAAGACATGGAACCCCAAACCCGAACCCCTGCACCCTAAGAAAACCGCAGTGTCAACATCTTGAAATCCCGGCCTACCTCAAAACCAAAGGCGAATGCAAGTGAATCTACATATCGATAAATCTGCATGCATATCAAGCCTTTTCATGTTCATTCGATCGACTATTCACAGGCGTGCATGCACGTCTTCGTGCATGCATGGTTATGACTACATGTACACACACACATACCTGCAAATGCAAATGTGTAAACTCATGAAAGCAGTGTGTATCCACACCTACATACACGTCTATCCGTGCATGATCGCTTCATCGATTCTAACCAAATCTCGTATTTTTGGCTGGGCGTGTTCTGTGTTCTTGGCTGGGCGTGCTCTGTGCTCTACACCCTGAACCCTAACCCTGAGCCTAAACCCAAAGCAGTAACAGTTACTGGGACTCAGGCTGGAACCCTCGCACCTTGGTCCTGATGAACTAAGGGGAAAGCGGAGTGATGCACAAAATGCGCGTGCAATACTTAGGGTTTAGGGTTTAACAAAATTAGTAAATTAACTGTAAATTAACCCTCACTTGGCCCTGACTGTAGCAACATTCAGTAGCTATACAGAATATTTGCAGAAGTAGAAGCTGAAAGCCTTGCACGAACCTAGGCCCTAAACAAACTTTGGATACCACCCGCACCCTAAATATTATAGCCTGAACGAGGTTGTGTGTGTACCATATAAGTATATGTTTGAATGTATGGGTGTGGGTGTGACTGTTACAGGATTGAGGCAGCATCCAACCGAAACCTAAACTTTAAATCCTAGACTCCAAACCCTATACCCTAAACCGCACAAATTCTGCACTATGCACCCCAAATCCTAAACCCTAAACCGTGTAAACCCTGAACTCAAACCCTAAACCCTAAACGGACTGAGCCCCTTTTGTATAAATCCTACATCCACCTGCAAGGCTCTGGCTGACTCTTTTTGCGGAGCTCTTGGAGGGTGAGGCAGAATCAGCAGAGCTTCGCGCCGAGGCCTGAACCACATTTATATTTGGGGATTTCCCAAAATTAGGGGTACCTTTTAGGGGTCCCCATAATAAGGATTATAGTATTTTGGGGTCTATATTTGGGGTACCCCTATTTAGGGAAACTACCATTTATATTTGGTTCAGGGTCCAAGGATTTAGAGGGGGCTATACAGGGGTTCTAACCCACAGCTGATCTCTATCAGGTTTGTGGTTTCCAAAGTTGGGGGTACCTTTACAGGGTTATATAGGGGATATATAGGCAATATATGGTGGTACATAAGGCCTAGGCTTTAGGATTTCCTAAAATTAGGGGAACCTCTTCGGAGGTCGCTAGAAATCAGGACTACAATATATTGAATCTATATTGGGGTCCCCCTGCTTAGGGAAACTACCATCCCTATCCAAATTGCGTATGGTTGAGGTCGGCAGTTTTGAGCGAATTTTGTGTGAGTCTTTGTTTTTGCTTTGCCCTATACAACTTAGATTGGCCTGGACTTGAGGGTTTAGGGTGTAGGGCTTAGGATTAGGGATTCGGGCTGCGATGAAGGAACTTAAGCTAAGTCACGGGTTCAAGGAAACCCTGCTATGTATCCTTATGGCAACTTGATCCAATTACCCGGTTCCCAGGGAGCCCAGTACCCTTCCATGACGGAATTTTCTTCGAACATAGTAGGGGATCCTTGTATCAATCTTCTTTATTGAAGGTATGTTGGGCTAGGCCCCCTAATATGAAACACCCCCTTTAATGTTCCCCCATCAGGGTCGCCATATACTAAGACTCTCGGGAGGTGCGTGCGTTTTAGGGTTCCCTAAACCCTTTTTTTCACCCCGGACTTGAGCGACTGCCAGAATGTAGCCCTAAACCCTAAACCCAGGGTAATTTAGAATAATTTCAATTCCCAATTTAAGGCAATTTTGTTACTGTTCCCTTTGTCAAGCACCATTTAGGGTGAGGTCGGGTGAGGTCGCTTTAAATCGCCTAGCTAAAACCATTGAAGAACCCTAAACCCTTCAGGGTCTAGGGTGTTCGCCTACAAGGGCTAAGGGATGCTGTGGGCTCGGGATTTTTGGATCTTGGGCGCCCACTCAAAGCCATAGGATTGGGTTCCGGTTGTCGGATTTGGGTTCCGAAGTCCGCTAGTTCAGAGTCTAGGTTCTAGGTGTGTTCCTGTCCTTTACGGCAGGAGAAGATTTTCAGGATTTTTCAGCTGTGCAGACGAGGCACTGTATGATGAACACTGCACTCCTTGTCCTCTGCGTACTCGCTGTTCACGTGACTGACCTTGTTCAAGCTATGCATCACTTGCCGCGGCGTTAAGCGTCAACTACGCGGGTCTCAGAATGATACTTCCTTCATCAGCAACCCTCAGCAAACCTCATCTCGGAGAAAAATGCCTGGACAGAAGCATGTCCTGGGTCCTGCCCCCACCCATTAACAGTCTATAATAGGGGTTATATTAAGGGCTATATCTTTGAATATAATACACATCTATAATAGGGGTTAGGGGTTATATTACAGGTTATATTTTTAAATATAATGTAAATATCATCCAACTGTTACGCATACCCTCCAATTGCACTACTCAAATATCAGACCTTCATCGCTTGAACACCTAGGCCCCTCAGCCGGGTACTCTCAACTCTACAAGAATCTCAACTCGCACAGGTTTCTACGACTTCAAGAAAGCACACCTCCCAAAGATGCTTGGAAGCCTTTACCCTAGATGGTAGATTCCCAATGTAGATCCCATTATAGACCCTAAATATACTACAGCCCTTAGTATACGGACCCCCCAAACACGTACCCCTAATTTTGGTAAACCCCCAGATATGTAGGACCACTAACCAGGAAGCCGGCTCCAAAAGCCTGAGCTAAGCCTATACTCAAAAACCTCAAATCCCAAACTGGGAGTTTTCCCAAAATTTGGGTTACTTGTTTGGGGACCCATAGTAAGGACTATAGCATTTTGGGGTCTATACTGGGGTCCCCCTATTTAGGGAACCCATCACCAAAAGAAAAAACGCCACCATATGATGTATTAATATCCGTATTCTGGTGGCTTAGTTCAAGTTGGTTAGCAGCAATCCAGTATGCTGCAGAACCTCTAACCTTCACTTCTAAATATCTAAGCCCTACCTCTGGTTGGCAAGGGAATTGAACCCTAAACTCCAAATAGTAGTTTCCATTTTCGTTTCCATTATCCCTACTTAACCCCATATAATCCCTATATACACCCTTTAAAGAGACCTAGCGACGTGTTCCCCCTGAAAGCGAACTCCGCTGCTGGAGCTCTTGGACGACATCTCGCTTCGGTTGTGCGCGGCCATGGCTGGCAAGAAGATTCTCGTGGAACTAAAGCCGAGCGGCTGCGCGGACGTCAGGGATGTTCGCGGCCCCTTGAATCACCTCCTCCCAAACTAGCATGCAAGTCTAAATGGAGCCCTTCCAAGACTACTATCTGTCCAACAGGGATTGCCATGTCGGCGTTGGACAAGCGCAACTGATCGGTGGGGTGGGCGGCGTCAAAATCCTAAACCCTAAGCCCTAAACCCTACAACCCTAAACCCCTGCTACGCCATCGTCGTCGACAAGGGCAACTGACGTCCAATGAGTTGCTTTATTTATGGTGTAGAAGGCCTGCGGTCCAGCAGTTCCTAAGTGCTGCTCTTGAATGCATTGGCAGGTTTTGATGCCGCTGGTCTATCTATATCAAGTTACACGCCGTACGGATCGGTCTGTTTGTCATATAGAAGTTGAAGGATTTCGGGGCACCCGCACTTGCATTGACACATGACAACTCTAATATGCTCTGAAACTTACCAGGCCAGGCGCCAACTAAGTCTGCCATGTGTTGGGGGATCTTTCGCTAGTCGACGTGTCACCCTTACTCCACACCAAGGGTGGAGAAAAATCGGAATTTATCTTGTTACACGGAGGGGAGAGGAGAGGAGGGGAGTGAGGTTTGACCCTGGCACAAAGGAATCGAGGCTTGAATCAGGCACCGTTATGTGGCACTTGAGGCTCTCGCTGAAGAACACGAAGCGCGCACCTGAGTCTGGAACTGGCATCTGGATTTCTGCCATGTACCCATCATGTGTAGTTGCAGCTGCGGCTGCTGAAATGTTATTAGTCAGTCAACTTCCAGCCGCAGCCCATTTATGTAACCCTATGTTTTAAGCACCCATACACCTCCAAGTACTGCTTGTAGGATTAACACTACAATATAAGAGCAATATACATGCTATCAGGGGTGAAACAGGGAATGAATAGGCGTAGTATAAGGATTACAAAGAGAATATGGGTGCAATATATGATTCATATTTCAAGGCCAGGTCTTCTTGGGCTTTCAGGTGCGGAGCTTCAGGTTTTTGGCTACCTCGGTCTCTCTCTCTCTCTCTCTCTCTCTCTTGCTGTAAAACAATAGAGTAAAATATCGCCGGGATATAACATGGGCGTTCCCCCTGCACAGCGTCAGACCCTGAACCCAAAAGCAGAATGGCCAAGCGGCACGGCACAGGAGATTGCCTGGGCGTTGCCACTTGGAAACTAGTTTGCTTCAGTTGGAGCGTGGGGTTGGAACTGAATGCTCAGAGTCCAGAGTTTCAGGTATTCCTGGTGCAGAGGGTTCAGGGTTTGTCCCATTCCACCATTTTGGGGTTGCAAATCCTTACGAGAAAGGAATCCTGGCCGATATACATTCTAACCGAATGGAGAAATAAACAGCTGACTAGCAGATACTAGCAGGTTTAGGTTTAGCATGTGTAACCTCAAACATACAAGGGCACCCCTTTATTTTTCCTCTCCTACCCAGTAAACATCTCCCAAACTTCCCAATGATCAATACCCCCAAGAAAGTGCGGCTACATAATGGGAGGGGGGCATATACTTGTTATTCAAAGGTTTCGGGTGTCCCTGTAAAACCCTAGCTAGTCCGTTTCTATTCCATCTTCCATGCGATCTCCAGTTTGACTCTCTAATATTATGGGGAAGGAATTAGCAGCTGCAGCCGCAACCCTCAATCCTAAGCCCTGCATGATGTGTAGATTTCCAATGTCTTCTCCATAACGATGATCCTAGCCCTAGACGCTCAAAGAGGGCCTGTGCGACATCCTAGACCCGCATGCTAGGCTGACAGCTTAGTAATGCAGTCCCACATTTTGCCTATCAGCTCTCACCGAACTGGCAAGCGCTGGATACAGAACCCAGGAAGCCATACACCCCACATCTGACATTGAACTCCAAACTCACATCATGACCACGTTATAGCCGGCCCGTAAATCTAGCGATGCAACAAGGAAAACTTTCCCGTTTAAGCAGCGTGTGTATGCAAGGGCATGCTGCAAACTTCAACCCTGACCCAATAGCCAACTGCTGCCAAATCCAGGAACCCCAGCAAATCAAACGTCACAACCCATTCTTGAGGCTGGCGATGCTTAGCCCAGGCACCGACAGCGATACTGGCATTGCAACGAGTTGGCCTGTGCAGGTTTACGTTCTCGGGCCTGAGTGGTGTAGAGATTCAGATGACGCTTAGACTTCAAGGGTTGACCAGCTGATGAAGGTAACGTACGCATGTGCAGTAATCTACCAAGCTCTATCAGGATTCTCTGGCGTGAGAGGTTTGTCTGTCTTGCACTTTCCTTGGCAAACCCTCTCCCTTGACTTTACCCAGCATTTTCCTGCTACATGGGTAGTGTTACCCAGCCCAAATATGGCTACAATCAAGTCAAACAATGCTCGAGGCTCGCGGTAGCCCCTGGCACCCAGAGTTGAACACAAACCTCCATACCCTGATGAAAATTTTCGCTCATCACACAACCTTCCAGATATTGGGGGTGGGCGGGATACTCAACATCAAGGATGGCAGGGGCTTGATACTCATAATCTTAACCAGGTTTATGAAGTTGTATTACTATCATAACCATATAAGAAAATCAGATACTGATCCTTAAAGGCAGTTCTAGAGGGGAATACTTACAGGAGTAGTATCGCATATCAAAAAAAAATATGAAGGGGTGTTGTAGGGTTGTACGGGTGTGTGTAGGATGTAGAGCTTCGAGCACTGTAGGGGCCTAAATGAATTGAAAATAACTTGAGGGTACAGTATACTTTGAGTGCATACTTGTAGGGACCATAAGGAGTGAATATTGCTGACCTTTCAAGTTTCTTAGTCACTTCCCCCATTTCTTGTCGCTACTGCCCGCAACACTGGAGGTCCCTAACTTTCCCAAAGTCTGCTCTACTGCATCTGAGCCATAGTCTAAGGCCTCAGTATCCCTTATTAAGCCCTATAATACTCCCCCATATAATCCCCTACATAGCCCTGCTGTACAGCACATGAGCTATAATCTAAACTACCAGTATCCCTGTAAAACAGGCCCGAGAATAGGAGCCCTCCAGAGTTCCCTGTATAACCCCCTTTCTGGCCCTTGCTTAGCTAGGAATGAAGGACGGGATACTTATAGTCGTCCCTATATAACCCATCATAGTAGTTCACATTTTCTTTTCCATTCCTTCCTTCGCAGCTAACCAAAGGCCAGCTTTAAGGAGCTTAGACTAAACATTGCGGAGTTCCGGGCGTGCTGCCAGCCTCGTAGGACTCGGCAATCTGCGGCCCGCTAAACAAGGCGCCGGCCTCGGTCAGGGGATGAGGTTTGGGCTTCGGGGTTTAGGGGTTAGGGGTTTGGGGCTTGGGTTTTTTTAGGGCGATGTGTAACTTACAGTAACAATGGTAAAAGTTGTAGTCTGAATAATAGTGAGAGTAATAATAGTACGAATAAGAACTCACGGGTTCTTAGTAGGGGATAAAGGTGGGCTTCTCAAAAGGGGGCTTCGCAAAATTGGGGGTACCATTTTTTGGGGGGTCCCCATAGTAAGGATTATATGGCATTTTGGGGTCCCTTATTTTGGGAAACAACCCTTTTATAAAAAGCTGGCCCTCGCAGACTCCCGGCTCAGGATTCCAGAAAAAGCGTCTGCTGGGCCTCCAAGCCATAATAACATTATCAGGAAGACAAATATCCTAACTGGGAGAGCGGTGGACAAAAGAAGCTGATATCGCCTCATAGCAGCCGCTGTCCAGGTGCTGAATGATCAGCTGGGTGTCCGGGTGCATAGTCGCCTAGGGTTTAGGGTTTAGGGTTTAAACTCCTTGTATCTCCCTTAATAACCCCTATAATACTCCCCTGCATAACCACCTATATTAACCCCTTTAAGGAGCTTAGAGTATGGCTCAAGAGTTTTAGGAGACTACTCCCCGTTTATACTCTATAGGGGTTTCCCAAAATCTAGGGTACCTTTTTGGGGGTCCCCATAGTAAGGACTATAATATTTTGGGGTCTATGTTAGGGTCCGCTTATCAGGGAAAACTACCTGATTACTTAGCCTCCCGAAGACATCGACCAATCTTGGGGTTGAGGCCGTGAGGCTTTAGAGCCTGGGGGCGCGGAGCTTCAGATTTTCCGTCAGTCGCAATGTAGCGCCCAGTGAGCCAAACATAGCCAAACATATCTCAGTTCAGGCGCATACCATGAATACTTCTAGGATCGCTACTACATTCTTTAAGCAAGGGTTGCTCCATTTCGGGGCTCCGGGTGTAGAAGTGCCAAAGCAATCCCAGAGCCCAGGAGAGCCATACGGTCACATCAGGCCACAAGGAATTGCGGGTGCGGGCAGTGTCAGGGAACATGAACTGGCTTTTAGTGAGCTAGGAATGAAGGAATGGCCTTATAGTAGTCTGCATATAACCCATTATAGTACTTTGCAGTCTCTTTTCCATTTATTATTCTAATCCCTAAACCCCACGCCCTACATAATTTCCATTCTTTTCCATTCTTTCAACCCCAGCCAACAAAACGCCAGTGAAAGGCTTCGGGAGGTTGTAGGTTACACCTAAAGTCTCAACCCGCTCATGCAACCCTACCTATGCTGGGCTTATATAAAGTTACCACAATGGTATGTATAGTAGATGGTAAGATTTCCCAAACACAGTAGCTGAAAATAAATTCCTGAACAGCAACCCAGTATGTGAGTGCAAGGTGTGCCCTGTCAACCTGAACCTCCAACCCTGACCCAACCCTGAATCCTCCACCCTAAACCCTAAATCTTAAACTCTAAACCCTAAATCCTAAACTTTCGCCTCAAACACCAATTGTAGGGTCTTCAGGGTTTAGGGTTTTGGGGGATCCTAAACCTTTGCCTCAAAACCCCCAGCCCCCAAGCCAAGGCACGCCATGACATCCCACACCGCCGCTGATGAAGCCCCAGCTCCCCTGATGCCTCATACCCACCTGGTAGTTTCCCTAAATTACTGTTCCCAAAATGTTTAGGGTTTAGGGTTTAGGGTTTGGGGTTTAGGGTTCAGGGTTTAGGGTTGTTCCCAAAATGGGGGAAATAATATTTGGAACCCAAATATAGGACTTTGTACTATAGGGAATTTAGACCAATCCCCCGCCTCCAGGGACTGACTTGATTTAAGGGTTGAGGCCTTAGGGTTCTGGGCTCAAGAATTTAAAGTTTTTAGGATGTAGGGTTCAGGGTCTTGGGTTTAGGGTTCAGGGTGTAGGGTTCAGGGTTTAAGGTTTAGGATGGTTTAGGGTAGCTGGGAATGGAGGTAAGGGTTTTAGGGATCCTTTTGGGGATGATAAAGGGTTCTATAGTGGTCAACTCCTCCCTTCCCATGGGTAGAAAGAAGGGTGTCACATTTTTGGGGCATGGGAGTTGAATAGTGTTGAGGGATTGTTAGACATGATCATTGTTAATCGTTCAGGTATACATGAACATACAACATGTTATTCAACAATGCCCAAAGTTGATCGACTTAAGCGTAGTTGTGGATTGAGAACCTAGTGCTGCTACTCGCTGCATGGCAGCCCAGGGCCCCCGGGAGGATCTGGAAAGGTAAAACCCCCAACATGGCATCCCACACAACTATTTGGTTATTTCTGTCCTTGCAGGAGATCTAGGTTATAGATTCTTTCAAGGGTCTGGGAGAAAGAACCACGAGGCAGTGGTGTCAAGGGTCAGGGTGTGCCTTTAGGGTTTGGACTCTAAGGAATTTGAGGATGTGTCAGTGTTATTGGGTTACAAGACTAAGGACCTAAACCCCAAACCCAAACAACTGAACTCTGAACGCCGCCCTCAACACCGAAACCCCAAACCCTAACACCGAAACACCTATACCGTTTTTGCATCCAACCTGCGAAGCCTCAGCCTCTGCTGGCAAAGCGACTCCCCAGTCACTTACTTTAAGCAAGATGTCTCATTAAAGGAGGGAGCCTTCTTTGGCAAGCATCTCAACAGAGAGCACCATAGTATGTTCTTGCATTAATCGGTCAGCAAAGCCGTCCAACTCGGAAATGCGAGCATCACAATGAGAAGCCAACATCCCAAACTAAAGCATCAATGCTCTAAAATAAACCCTAGACCCAATATAGTAGTTTCCATTTTCTTTTCCATTATCCCAATATAACCCCAATATAAGCCCTAAATAACCCCTATATTCTAATTAAGGGGCCAAAGACTCCAAACGCTAAACCCTCCACGTTGGAGTCAAGACCTCAGCAGCTTGGCAGTGGCAAACGCCCGAGGGCCCGTCAAAGCTGTAGTAAGCCTCGAGGCACTATGGGACATATAAGGCTCAGATAAAACTTATATAAGGACATGTAAGGTTTATATAGGGTTTACAAAGGGTTTACGTAGGGTTCAGGGTTTGGGTTCCCAATAGGACTGCGGTGTGGAATACGGGGATGTTATACACATCTTTTAGATGAAGATGCATACGGATCTTCAGCGGTATGTAGGGAAGTCCGGGGGTATGATGGGCTCGGGCTCTTAGCATTTAACCTCCCTACAACCATAACCGCGACCACAATATTGACTCACAAACGCAAGCTAGCCAAGGTTTCCGTTGGGCGCCGGCTCCGTGGGGACTACTGCGGGCACTCTGACTGGAACACGGGTATGCAAAGTGCATTGCAGTAACAGTCTGAGGCACTCAGAAATTTAAGCCAGAAAACCCAAACTTAAACAAGGGGGCCCATCTTCAACAGGACACAAGCACCCCAATCGCAAAAATAATGTTCACTGCGACCCGAATTCCAAATTGCGGTCCTGGCGAGCCAGACCCTGCAAATCATGCATGCCAAACCCTACCTAGTCGACCACCATCACCAAAGGCAAAACCGCTTCCACTCGAATTCCGTGCAAAACTTGCAACAGTTGATTTGTCTGCCAAAGCCCTTTGCAACCTCCTATGCTCCTTCCCGTCCTGTACTGCCGCAGAGTTACTGCACCGGGAACTTGGGCGCAAAACTGCTGACATTGCATGGGTATTTCCTTGCATGTCGCAGATATAAACCCTGAATGCTGAAGTGCAGTACAGCCCAAAGGTTGATGACTGAGAGATTAGGGTGCAGAGTCCCCAAACAGTATGCGTCCATGGCTATAGTAACCTTGGGTAGTACAGCTGCTGTATGCGAATATGCAACAAATCGTTGCTGATATGAGCTTGGGCCTGGGCCAGTAATCTAAGTGAAGTTTCGCAGGAGCTGTCAGCTGCATAGAGGCAAATGTGAAAGCTTACTCCCCACCATGGCACTCTAAGAAAGCTGTAGAAACATCAGCACTGCAACAGCCATGAGCTATTACCAGTACTGACAACAGGTCAAAAAAAACAAAATGTATCAGCAATACTTTTTTCAATCACATTCAGCGAAAACTGTATTCAGAAATGCTTCAATGACAAGAATACAATGCTGCTGGTCATTGGGCATGTTCCACTTGTCAACAATGGGGCCCTTCGTGAACCGAAGAATGTATGATGCTTCTAGGGGACATGGGTCCCCTCTTCGAGCGAAAGTCTAAACTCCTAGTATCCCCCTTCATATTCCCTATATAATCCCCCATATAACCCCCTTTTAAGAGTTTAGACTGTAGCGAAACTCCTATGGTCTGCCCAGATTCTGCCATACGCGGTGCGACCCCAGACATGTCAAGGGGTAGATAGGTGACACCGTGCTCATCGCCTTAGCAGGCTCAAGCAGTCCATAGGAAACAGAAGCCTCGACCGGGCTTGCAGCTGAGGGCACACTACTAGATTGCAAACACACTGTGGCAACTTGAATGCCAACACGAAGACATGACATATGGACACAGCACGAAGTATTGCGCAGACACGACAGGAGACACAATGTGAAAACACAACCGGAAATCAAGATATGACTAAAGGCACGACACAAAGGGATTGGGCGCAAGAAACAACTCGAGGGACATGCCCTTGGCCCGCTGAACTCGAGTCAACACGCTTGCGACCCCGAGCTGCCCCATCCCTGTGACTTTTAGCAGCTTCTTACAAAGGAAGACAACCCACAAGCAGGAAATACCAGAGGCACCTCCAATGGTGCCGCCAATCCTGGGAGGAAACCTGCCAAACGCTTGCCGAACCCTTGCAAGGCATTCAGAGCGCTCACGTCCAGGCATAAGTCCCAGACGACGAAGACAAAAATTACGAGAGACCTTCTGCTCTGTATTCGGAAAAAGGTAAGAACACTTTGGAGCTTGCATGCTTCAAGGTGCTTCATTTGATTTCTGATTGCGGGTATCCGAGGGCTTTGGGAGCAAGGTTTTCGTCCACGCGGAAAAGGGGCCAGGAATAAATCCGGGCATTGTCCAACTTCAGAACCAAAGATTTGGGGTTAGGACATCAGGGAAAAGTAGCTGCAGGAGTTCAGGGGAATGAGCTCGGCCTTCTCGTGTGGAGATGGTAGATGCCGTGCTTATGGTTGCACACCGCCAAGCCGTTGTTTGGCTTCGGCGCGTTTAGCGACCATGTGCTGATCTTAAATACCATACAGCATAACACCACTGGAATGAGGGATCTGGGAAGTGCTGGAGACCAAACATCCTGTCCTGAACCAGCAACCCCTCAACAAGATCGAGCATGATGCACAACCTTGCAGGCAAGGGCTCACACATCTTGATGGGCTCCTCTCCTAAAACTGAGTGCCAGCTTCCCAAGTTTTCTACTTCCCAAAATGATTACAACCCTCAACACACATATCCCTCACATGCAAGCATACAAGCAGCCTTGGAAACTACAAGCAAGCAAGCAAACAAACAACGAAGCAAGCAAAGCAAGCCAGCAAGCAAGCAAGCAACCAAACACGCAAAGATGGGAGAGCATCTGAACCTTGAACCCTAAACCTAGACGCGGCCACACCGCACCTACCATTTTTTAAGGTTTTCATAGATTGCATCCTCCTTCTGCGATCGGGGCAGGTGTGTGTAATTTCAAGCATACCAAGACTACTCATGGGATGTCGCTCACATTGCATTTTCAGGCGTTTGTCAGCATCATTTTTCATTTCTGTGAACAGGGTTGGTCAAGGATGCAATTTCCAATCTTTGCATGTGCTCTGTTGCGCGTGGATGTTTGTGTTCTGGGTCGGCACAGTTCATAATCTGTGGAATCGAAGATCGCCCTTGTCGACTACTTGTTTCAAGTTGTGTTCCGCTGGCACCACGAGGGAAATGTCCAGTCTCTCATGCTCAGAATGGTCATGTTCTTGCAGTCAAAGTGAGCTCGACAAGCAAAAAAAGCTACATACTAAGTTCGCACCTTCACAAATGCTGGCATGCGCAGTGAAAGTGGTAGATGCGCAGGGTCCTAAACCCCTTGACCCTTTTGCTGCAGGCTTGTTCCCTAAACCCTCAACCATGTCCCTGAGGCCAACCTAGACCACCTGAGCCCTGGACTAAACCTTCAGTATATTTTCAGTACTGCCCCCACCCAGCAACAGTCTATATTAGGGGTCCTATTACGGTCTATATATAACCCTATTATAATTACTATCCAACTGTTAGTGAGGGGGGCAGTACCCAAAGTATATTCCTTTAAGGTCCCCCCTAAACCTCTTATACATCCCCCTATAGGTCCCCCCAGCCTAACTTTAGTCCATAGACCACCTCATTGCACCTGGTGGCATCGCACCACGGCAGAAGGCTGCCTCGCGGGCTCCTCGAAAGGACTCCCTTGCTGGGCCACTATCTCTTGCCAAATGGGGTTTCCCAAAATGAAGGGGTACCTGTAAAGGTTATAGGGGTTATATAAGGGTTCCATAAAGGAAAAATAGGGGTGTATATAGGGTTAAGGGTTTAGGGTTTCCCAAAATTAGGGGTGCCTATAAACTGGTATAGGGGATATATAGAGATATATATAGTGCTCATATAGAGTTTAGAGATTAGAGCCGCATAAAGACGTTTATAACATATTGGGGTTTATTTGTGGGTCCCCTCTTTGGGGAAACTACCATATGAGCTACAGTCAAACACATAGAATTCATATCAACATATACTTACATACATTCATCTACATATTATTAAGGTTGCGCATATGGAAACGTATGACATGTACACATATGTGAAAACATGCGTATACATGCGTATGCACATGTATGAAAATGTGTCTATGGCCACATGTATTTTTTACATGGATTCATTAACACACGTATATAAAGATTCCAAACGATGTTCGCATAAAAACAACCTATATCCAAATGTGTATAGATATGCGCATCTCTACCCAAAAGGAAACACAAATATGCAGACATATGTGTATGTAGATGAAAACCTTAAGGTACTCCCCTGCTAAAGGAGATTACTCACATGCACAGAAAGACGTCCTGAATGCACAGAGAAGCTACAAACTACATAAAGCGCTAAAGCGACTTTGTTACCTTGAATGCACTACACACATCTATACACATACAGCATGCTACAATACTTAGTACATGCAAAAATTGCAAATAACATATATATATATATAATGTATATGTAGGATGAGCACTAATGGAATAGAACGTAAGATAATACATGAGCTATAGTCTAAACTGCTGGTATCCCCCTTAATAGGCCCTATAATCGTCCCGTATATAGGCCCCTGTATAACCCCCCCTTTAAGGAGTTTAGACTATAGCTCATGTAGCAAGCGGCCTTGTGAGGTGCGGCAGGTAGCGGCTTCTTGGGCGAACGCAGATGCGTAACGGCCTGGGTTTAGTTACCCCGCCCCGAACATTCACATGGAGGCCCATAAGCACCTCCCTTGAAAAGAAAGTAGTCTACAAACGACCACTTTCCAGGTTCCATGCCCTTATCCCAAAACCCTAAACCCTTAGTTTGGGAGACGGTAGGTAGGTAGTCGGGGAGCTTGTACTAGATGCTAGTGATCATACGGCAGGCATTGCGTGAATATAATCTATAAAGGGGCTCTTGAACTCCCCCAAACTCTGAAATAGACCGAAATTTAAACGAAACACCCAACTGTTGCGAAAACCCTTGTGAGAAACTAACACAGGGAGGGCCACACCACACGCACAAATTCTCGAGTATGCTGAGCCCGTTCACTTCTGTAGACTCCCCAGGCATACTGGACAACCCATGCCTGTTCTTAGAATGCTAGGGTTTGGGGCTGAGGGCTGGGCAGCGTTGTCAAGAATTGAATAGAGTTTTGCAACATGCTGAAATACCCCGATCGCTGCACCTTCTGCTGCACTGCACGCAAAAGCTTCAGCAGGTGCAGGTCATTCTCCTGCGATGGCATGCTGCGTAGTGAGCAGTAACAGGAGGGAGAGGGACAATTAGAAATATCGTTGCCAGTAGCTGATACCCTTAAACATCATACCAATCTGGTTCGCAACACCGCCCACTCCAGCTAGAGCAACTACGAGGAGACTCATGCCCCAGCAATGCCACAGAGAGATTAAATATCAACATTGCGCACTGTTGCACCGCAAATAGGGATGATTGGGCGCCAAAAATACCCCCTGCCTCCGTCTGCAGAGATCACCACAAGACAGTCCTGCACGCCCCATCCCTATCCACCGACTTCAAATCAAGAACAGCTGAACCTTGAAGTCCTAAACCCCAACCACCCCCACCCTAAACATAAACCCAGCAGCCTTAGAACCCCCAACCCCAAACTGAATCCCTAAACCCTACGATACCCTGCGTACTAAACTGAAACCCCAAAGCCATAGCAGCTACGGCCTGATCCGGGTCACAAGGACGAAAGCAGTTGGGATCGCCGCGCTGCCAGAGACTCCTGGGCCACTTGAACCAACTCGGGGGGAATTACTACTAAACTGTAGGCAGTTGGGGTTACAGTTGGGGTCTGAGGTTTTGGGGCTACAACACTCGGATGGCCCCAGTCACCGGGGCAAGTTTTGGGGTTGGAGTTTGGTTACATCTGGAGATTTCAACACACACATCGCAATTATTTGGTGTGTGTGGTGACATGTCAAATGTAGAAACCGCTTTCATGTGAACATGCCCAGAGTGCCAGTACTTCCGACAACGCCGTGCCTCTGATGGGGAAAGCTGGGCAAGTAGCACCAGAAATCCTGGACCCTTTAGGGTTTAGGGTTTTGGGCTTAGGGCTTCCAACCACTATACCATCCCAGTGTCTGTTTAATGTTCCTTCCTCTCCATTTAGGGATCCACCTAAACCGTAACCTAAACCCCAAAACCCTAGATACCCCTACATGACCCTATATATCCCCTATATAAGCCTATATATCCTCTATAATCCCCTTTATACTCCCCTTTAAAAGTACCCTAAAACCCCAACCTTCAAATCCAGGGAAGGCAAGAAGCAGGGCAAGCTCGCGCTTGCCAGATCTTACCTTAGGCTTGCTGGTTGTTGGCGGATTAGGGTTTAGGGTCCAGGGATTAGGGTTTAGGGTTTAGGGTTCAGGGATTAGGGGTTTAGGGTTTAGGGAAGAAAGTAATGCAAAGAAATGGGTTGCACTCTACTATCGGGGATTACACAGGGGCTACTGCGGGATCCATCCCTTCACTGCCTACTAACATCCAGTAGGGAGGCTCTTGCACTTCCGGGTGCGGGCCGTGGTGCTGGCACAAATACCCACATCACAGGGAATGGAAAGATTATATGATGATATAGTCAGTTCTAGGGAGTACCTGTAACTTCAATTACTCACCATTTCAGCCGTTATCCCCCCTGATTAGTAGGTATAACCCAAAAAAAACTGTAGGTACTTGGAGTTACACTAAGGGTTCCCCCAAATTAGGAGAAGAAACCTGCTGGGGGAATCCTTCCGTTACATTTTCGCAGTGAGCCGGCTTCCAACTTCCGCTTGGAGCTTCCACTTTGCAACCCCACAGTGCTGCCAAATGGCCGTCAACTCGGGATACCAGCCAGGGTGCTGAAATAGCTCCACCTGCTGCAGCGCGAACAGTGTATTTTTGTTGCAATTTTGTTTAGACCACAGCCGCTCAGAAATCATTGGGGAGGCAGGGGACTCCAGGTCGGAAGTCTTGGTTCTGAAGCTGTTCGTCAGTCGGGATAATGTTTGTTTGTCTCCGCCATCCTGAATCCCTGAACCGCTACCTTGAACTGCAACAAACAACACCTAAACCCTGAACCGAGCTAGGTGGCCCTACTTCCCAAAACCAGCTAAACCGTACTTTCTTGTTCAATCTAGTAGCCCCAGATTCCTCAAGGCCCAGCCGTATTCCCGGCACGGTGGGAGGCCTAAACCCTAAACCCCAGACACATCCAAACCCAAACCCTTCGCGCCTGCTGTAGCCAGTTGACTCGAACCAGGCACAGCGGCTGCAGCCGAAGGTGGAGGCAGGCCGTACCCTCTTTGACGGATCTCTAGGGAAAAAAGGTTTCAGGGCGTATAGCATCCATGCCCGAACCCCTCTCAATATGCAAAAGTCTCCTGAAAATCATGGCTTGGCAAGTCCAGTCAAAGGATACGGAAGTACCCTAAACGCTACGCCTGGGCGTCCACCCGGGCCTGCCAAAGGTTCGATGCGAGGCAGGGCACAAAATTACCGAGAATTGTCATACAAAATGCGTCTAGGGGAGCCCGAAAGAGGCATCTTTCCCCAGGTCTTTTTCTAAAAAACGAAAAAATAATATGGCTTCAAAGTGGCTATACCTTGAGGGAACCCGAAGGATTGCGCATTAACAGTAAAAGCACTAGCAAAAGTAGTAGTCATAGAAACAACCAGAAAGAAGGGATATATCGGACATAGTAAGGTTCCCTAACTGTAATGGCTTGTTTAAAGTTCTTTGACAACAACCCAATACCTCAAGAAGCACAGCTTGCTGACCAGCTGCCATGCAAGGCCTTGGGCAAGCGTTCTCTGGCAAGAGGTGCAGCAAGGCCTTCGCAAATTAACGCGCTGAATGTGGCTTCTGCATGTGATTGGGATGTAGACAGGGGCTTCTGCATCCAACCCTGCAAAGTGCAATGCTGCAATCTCTGGCAGAGGAAAAGCAATTGGCTGAAACACTGGGCATTGACCCAGTCAATCCAAAGCTTCAATCCCAAAACTCTTTGCAGCCCTTGACAGAGAGGGCCTGGAAATCGGAAAAGTCCGAGCTGGGAGAAAGGCCTGGATACCTTGGTCATTCCGAAAGGCATGTGCTGGCGCCTGTAACCCCAATTACCTACAGTTTTATGACATGGGCCTTACCTACAAAGTAGGGGGACATACTACTAAACTGCAGGTAATTGCGATTACAGGTACTGCTACTGCTGCAATCTATATACATCAGGCTCAAGGCTCAAGCCATCTGCGGCCAAACAAGGCTTTGGTAGTGGACTAAGCTTGAGGGCTACAACTTTTAAGTGGGGGCTGGGAGGGAAGGAGGGAATATATTACATGGGATTATATAGGGATTATATATTCCGCGAACCCTCACAGCCTAGTTTCAGAGTTTGAGAGACCTGCAATCACACAATAAGACATAATTACAAGGAGTCTATAAAAAGGTTTAAGGAACCCTCTCTGGAAAGCACAAAGACACTTGGAACCCTTGAGGCACAACAGCCTTGAAGGGCCGATGCGGGGCGTGTTTAAGGATCCGATCCTGCGGGCTCAATGGCCGTCCTGCACAAAGCCTGTCCCGTGAAAAAAAAAAGAAAGCTGTGCCCAATACCTTCACCATCATCAGGAGCAGCACAAACAAGACAAAACCTAGCTGCCACACTCTGGGCAACAAGTCCGAAGCCGTCACCGCGCGTTACTACCGCCACAATCCTAAACGACTTCTCACGTTGGCTCTTGGCATGGGGGACTCATTCCTCACGAAAAACGTTGAGGCCTACCCCCCCCAAACCATCTCAAGCTCATACGCTGCAAGACATGACTATTTTACCTTATAAACCGGAAGGCTGAGAACGAACTATCATATCAGAACCCAGAAGTTCTCAACTGCAGGCCCAAGGCTACCAAGGCCCCCGTTCCTTGCTCCCTAGAACACACTCACCCAGCAAAACAAAGTAGTAGACAGCCCCACTAATGCACCAGTCTCAACTTTGATCAAACATGATCTAAGCCTCAAGCTGCCAATCCTACATGATACAGAGACCAGACTCGGAAACCCTCCAAAACTTGAAGCTCTAGAAATGCAAATCTGCCGTCTCACGGCGGAAACAGTGCAGCAATGTTGGGCCCCACTCCTAGCCGAACCGGAACCCCCAAATACCTGGGTTGCTGTTAAGGAACTTAATTCAAGTTACTATATTGGGGGAACCATACCATCTATACAGAAAGGCGCTGCAAGGGGAAATAGCGCATGTAATACTCCACAGTTCTTCGTTCACGCCGTACTCGTTCCATAGGCACCGCCCTCTTAGACTCGTACGCTTCAGCCATACAGGGTATGATCTTAATTTATGGTTTCCCAGGTTAAGACACCCAACATAGAGACTTACCAATATTCCTAGGGAGGATGCACTAACCAAAAATCCAAAATCAAAACCCTGCTTGATAAACCCAAGTACCACTTGGGATTTTCGTAGATGCCATGGCTCATGGCATAGAGCCTCAGACAGCGCGCCGAAAGAAACCCGAGGCAAAAATGTGGGGGAGTCCCCGCATTTTTTGCTTACAGTATCTTACAGTATATTGGGGATTGCTTTGCCCTTCCTTGTTGGAAACTCTCTTCTAGGGGTGATCATGAGAATTTGTGGCAAGGGCTTCAACATGTGCATGGCACAGGCAAGCACCCCAATCTGGTCACGGGCTTCTGAATTGGCTGTTCAAGGCTTGGAAAACAAGTTTGAACTCCCAGCGATTGATTGCATGGGCATGAAGAAAAGGTGGTACAGAGACTCCAGGCAGTCCGCAGCAGCACCATTTCCCAGCGTATTTATCGGCCATCTGGTCGTCTTTGCAAACTTGACATTGCTGGCAGAAACACACATTCAGCTCTACCCCAAATTGAGCCAGGAACTGAACGCAGCTTGCACATGAAACATGAAAAAACAAAAAAAAAAAAAAAAAACA
>CAJNIZ010045046.1:36185-46767 GCA_905231905.1 Symbiodinium pilosum
AAAAAAAAAAAAAAAAACATGCGTGACACTATCCTTCCCAAACTTCACCGCAACCCCGACTTCTCTTTGTGGAAAAAGGAATGTTCTCGTCAGCCTGAACCCAATAGGATCCAAGGAACACGTGACTGAAGCACTCAGTCCCCTGTTCAGCATTCTGGCAACCAGTCTCCTCATCGTGTTCCTTCTTCAGTGCCTTCCTGAGATGCCGCTGTAGGGCTTGTAATGCGCCGCCTCTATCACGGCTACTCAGCACAGAAACCCATAGATTTGAAACACACCCTGGAAGTTCATCAACCATGTTCGCATGACCTACATTTTGAAAATGGCCAGTGTCAGGAGGCTCATGTCAAAGCGTGGGGTGGCTTGTGTTGCTCCATAGTCTACAGTCTGCAGGAACCATACAAAAAAGCTAGCGCGTTGTTTCCAAGATCAGTGCCTCAGTCTGTCCCCCAGGACACTCCCTATTCCAGAGTGTGGTCAAAAAGACGCAAAAAATGCACAAAATTATGAGAACCAAACAAGTGGCTGTGTCTCTCGAGAAATAGAGTCTTTGAGAGTCTTCTCCAGGTCAACCTTCTTTCTGCTCTTTGCATCCTGCATGCCCAGGCAAGGAGGCAACGAAGCCGATTGTAGTTGGTGGGTTTTAGGATTGGCTTGGGGTGTCGGGAAAAACGGAGCATATGGCAATTGAATAAGGATATCAACATGCAGGAGATTCAGGTGTAGAATACTCGAGGATCGAATGTAAATTCTAGTGCAAACTGGGCTTATATAAAGAGCTAAAGAAAACTTTCTAGGAATCCAATGCACTACTAGTCTCAGCTAAAAAGGGAGTGACAGGGGACTATACGATATCATCCGAACATGATTTGCAATCTTAATTGTGACATGAACCTGCGTCTGTGATCTTCCGCCGTGGACTCACGTAATGCTTTCCAACCCCTGCGAGAAGTCACATCAGCCCAGTGTAATTAAGCCTAGTCACTAAGGAGCTTCAAGTCCTCATGCAAGGAACACCCGACAACTTGGAAGGGAGTGTCAGGACACATGGGTGTGATCTCTACATGATCCCCAAATCTGGATTCCCATGATCCCCTTGTAGTCTCTGTATACACCTAGGCTCCGTAAGGGGCCCGAGACGAGCCACCCGCTGATGTGCTTGCTCCACGGTCGCAGCAAGCTCCGCCTGCACCGGGGGATTTCATTAAAACTGTAATTCTTCTTGCTATTACTTACCCTTAAGATTATTGTTATCATTATTGTTGTCGCTGTTGTCGTTGCTATTGCTAGTATCATTAGTATCATTGTGGGGCCCTGATTGTGGAGATGAAGGAGTTCTCCAACTTTGGGTGCGCCTTCGGATCCTCATCATATAGACTATGCCATAGTATGCCACATGTCGGGTAAAAACCATTTGGTCTGGCAACATCTCTGCCATGACGTTCATGACGGTGACTCCTTTCCCACGACTATGATGACAAATACTGCCACTGCCACTAGCCGACCCCCCCCCTTGGCACTATGGTTTGCTACACGTTTATCATCAGGTCGTAATATCTTTCCCCGAGAAGGCAGTCAATTACAGTGGTAGTGCTAGCAGATGTCAGGAAGCTCTGCTGCTGATGGTTCAGGGTTTGGGTTTAGGGTTTACGGGTTTAGGGTTTAGCTCCGCTGTCTCCCTGTGCGATTCCTTAAGAGTTCGCCGCCGAGCTGAGCGCCTGGCGACATCAAGTCTTTTTTTGTGACAAGGAAAGCTTGCAGGCGTTGTAGGGTCTTGGAGGATGGCTGAACAATGCCTCTGGCTTGTCCGTAAGTACCCCTCCCCACCCCTCCCCTGCAGCTTATAGGGTGCGGGAGGCTGGTTAACAAATGCCTCTGGCTTGTATGTAACTAGACCCCACCCACGCTAACCCAAACTATTCTTCAGATAACTACACACGTTTACAACGAGCGTATTGCCTAGGGGTGGTGCCTACTCCTACTAGCACTGCCACTACTACCACGACCCATCTAAGAGAAGTACGGTCCCCGAATTCCTTAATTCCTTTCTTACAACCCACCTTTCCCAGACCTTTGAAATTGATCCGCCTGCAACTCTGGAGGGGTGAGGGACTATAACACCGCACAAATCATTAGGTACCAGAAATACAGCTACCAGAAATTCTCATAAAGCAAGTGATGTTGGTACAGGCCATATAAAGAATCCCAATTCTACCTGACATGAAAAGGCATTTCTTCCGATGCTTTCAGCTGATCCGCCTGCTCCAGCGCTGCAACAGACGACATGACATCACCTTCTCAGAGACGAGATCCATCTCACTTTGACCGGCCACCACTCATCCGGGATAACAAGGGGAACAGGACAAACAACTCAAGCTAAAATCTGTCCAAAAAAGACACGCACAACACTCACGAGTAGCACTGCTGCTCTCCAGATTTCTCAGTCCCCATGGGCCTGCCTGCATCCACATGGGCTGTCCGGCAACCGGCTTCATCGGACAAATCCTTGCAGTCCTTGGGAATGAATCCCTATAGTGGCCACTATAACACCCTCAACAACATTGGAGATTCCGTATAATTTTGTAAGCCTTCCGAGGGAGCCCACTACCCTTGCATTTAGGAATATACTTTACATCACGCTCGGAGCCCTAAAAGGTGTAAGGAAGATTCCTTCATTCAGTGTACTGGATTCACTTGGTTAGTGTTCTACTCACTGGCATGTTACAATTTCCATGTTTTCTTCCCTGTCGTCTCAAAGAGCCCAATACTTCGAACCCTCGCAGGATCCCTTCAATGGTTTAAGGGTGTGTAAGGGGCTCCCTGGGCTCATTCCCTACTAGCTAGCAGCAAGAGTCTGCCAAACCATCGCAGATTTGGCCAGGCTCCAGGCAGCGCGCGCCACCGTCCTCGGCAGTAATTGCTTCGAGGCTCTTCAACTTTCCCCAATGATCCCTCTTGCAAGGCCCATAGTCAAAAGAGCCTTCAAGCACGTACACTGTTTGTATCTTCCGTATACACGCCTCCATGGTATGGTTCTGTTCGATCTCGTGCAAATTTCATCAAACTTCTATGAAGCCCGGCTTTGGACCAGGAGTCTCGTGAACCCAAAAAAACTGCCTGTGCAGAGACCATGACAAAGGGTGGTTTCCCAAAATTAGCGGTCCCAATTTAGGGGGTCCCCATGTGGCCCCATTAGAAATATTTCGGCCACTGTTCTTGGACATCAATCGAATTCACTTTTCTCTTCTGAATCATGTTGGGACACATCAGCCCTCATGCATGCACACATGATTTGCCAGCTGTTTTCTGAAGGCCTTTGGAGGGGTCTACCGACGTCTGCAATCTTTTCGGAAAGTTCGTTGCAATGTCAGTAATAATCGGAGTAACAATAGTGACAATACCAGCACTACTCATTATATGTAATGATAGTAACTCCAAGGAAACGACACGATGAGAATCCAATTTAGTTGATGTCAAAAGTTGGATGACAATATCTGGAAAGCATGCACCCCGCGCAATGGCAATTTTCTAGGCACCAAACTTTAAACCTGCCCAAACGCGCATTGTGGGATCTACAAGCAAGCTACTCTCACACCTTCCTACTTGTTCTTAGTATGGAATATGCTATTATTATCCCTATCTAACAACTATACACGATATCCGAATATTCCCCCTAAAGCCTAAACGCAAAACCCTAAACCTACTAAAACAAGAAAGTCTGCTTCAAGCCAAGTAGCACACCGCATGCCTTCCTCTGCGGATACAGTACTGATAAAAGACATGGGAGCTTCCCAAAATTACGGGTACCTTTACAGGGGTAAATAGGGTTTTGTAGGCTCCCTTTTAAAGGGCTGTACAGGGTTAGCGTTTCTATACTGGTAAGAATGATTTAGGATTTGGGGGGATTCCCAATTTGCAGGGGTAAATCGGGTTCTATAACTACTGTATAGGAGTATACATGGTTTAGAGTGTCCTCAAATTAGTGTCCCTTGTTGGGGGTCCCCATGATAGCAGCAGCAGTCGCAGTGTCGCCGAAGTAATTATCAAAGCACTAGACGTACTGTCATATTATCATCTTTATTCTCATCATCACTGTGATTACTAACTAAGGCGCAGGGTGCCAAACTGTCCCGTATGCCCACTGTCTGGCGCCCAAAACTGCACCACAGGAACAGGAAAAAACAAAGTCAGGCACCTGTGGCAGTTGTGACAAATCACGTCCCCTGTATGGGCTTCCATACCAAGCCTCTCCCCTACTAGGGAACCCACCTAATATGAAATAAGGGGAATTCCACTCCCAAGACTACGTTTAACAGGTAAAGTTGGCTGAAGCGCGGATCCTTTGAATTTGGGAGGCCACTAGCACGATTGCTAAAGATTAGGGATCTCCTTGATTTCCTAGATTTCGATTGTGTTTGAGTGCTTGTATAATATGATTTAAGTAGAATCTGCATGCGATTCTATTTGGGATCTAGATGTGCATGAAATGTCAATAGACCCTTACCTGCAAGCAGATGTTAATCTACCCCGCCTACTGTGCGGGTCGTGCGATACATACCCCCCCAATATTAGATATGGTTTGGACTATATACATTAAAGGGGGAGCCTTTTAATATTAGGGGGAAAGGATAAATTTTTGCTGGGGCCTCTCATGTCTAGGGCACCTAGAAACTGACCATGATTTTGACTTCTTTTCATCTGTTCAATTTGATGAATTGCGCAAAAATCATGCCGAAAAGTCCTACATGGGTAAAAGCTGGCAACTTCAATGAAGCCCATGTAGCTCCATGTAGCAAAACATTTGCGAACACACAACCGTGCCTCTCCACATTTTGCTTGCGAAGCTGGTAAGGATCCATGCACCAGACCTCCAAATACAGAAACACTGGTGCGAGAAAGCTAAAACATGTTAAAACCTGATCTTGAGATGTGTCTTCCCTGGACTTGATAGATTTCGACTCGAAACACTCCATTGGGATGGCCAGCCTGCAAGCGCCCAGCCCAGCTTCCACATGGCTGGCGCATGCTCAGCAGACGCCACACACACCAAAAAAAATCAACTTCATCACGTCTCAACACAACTGGCTCAAAGCTTTGACTTGTGCGTGTTAATTATGTTTTTGGATGTTTCTGTTGGGACCCGTGTGAGGAGTGCTGGAAGGAAACGTTGTGACAAAGCAACAATGTCGTTGCTGCATGCTTCGTGTTGTTGAGCGCTGCGCAGTCGCACGGATGTCAATGGCAAAGCCATGCAAAGACTCCACTTGTTTCGCAATCCGACAAACTGAGTCTGTCCCAAAATGTCTCCTTCAACCATGCAGGGCAACTCAAACATATGACATCGCACATACTGACTCAGCCACCTGTGCGAGCTCACCACAATCTTGGTACAACCATACTCCAGGTGCAATCGCTGCACCGTGGCCTTTGCCCTGCGCCGCACCGGTGATGATTCCCGGCAGGTCAAGAAGCTGAATCTTGCAGTCGTTGTAGTTTATCACACCTGCAAGGATGCAAGTAGAGGCGTGGGTTGGGGAGGGTTTGGAGCTTCCGAACCCTCAGCCCCGAGCATTGGAAACCCGTTTTGCAAATTTCTGCGCCAAAGGTAAACAAACAAAATCATAAAGTGTCTTGCGGGCAACCTGGGATGCACGTGAGGGTGGTGAACTCATAGGCGGCTGCCTGGCAAAGCCATACACTTCGCATGCCATCGTATGCCAGACGGGCGGCCTCCAAAGCTACATGCTGGCTACATGCTTCGTTTGGTTGCGCTACCTCGGACTGAACCCCGGTCAAGGCAGTCAAAAGCGATGACTTCCCGACCTTGGTCATGTTTGCGGAGCCCACTTCTCAAACAAAGCGGGGAATTCAGAATATTGCCAGGCTCGGCACGGAAGGAAAACCAATGAGTGCCACTCGAGAATCCCCGAATCTTTGCACCTGCTTTCACGACATGTTCTTCTGTGAACGATAACCTGACACGAACTACGCCCACATGGCTGGAGAAACTGCATGTCAGCAACGCCTCGAAACCTTTGGTTTTGCCACCCCCACCGGCTTTATCTGGGGAGATGAGTTCCTCAGCAGCGCAAGCCATTTAGACTGCAAGGCCAGTGCAAAAATCAGAGCCCACGGTCGCACCACGCATTTGTAAACTGCAGCATGTTTTGATATGTCTCCCCAGGACATGCATGTGCGTGACCACATTGATGCTCATAGTTACCCGCCATGTCAAGCCAAGCACCCTTCTTGCTGCGCAAAGTTTCGCTTTCAGGTCCTGAGCACCACATGCATATATGTGGTCAGGAAACGCGTCTGAATGAAGAATGTTGAACTGTTGAAGCGAAACATTTGAAATTGTGAAATTCTCCTGCTGCCCTTATATGATCACTCGGTCATGGCACTGCTCACTCAAGAGACCGAGAAACCTGCACAAACTAGCCCGTGATATCCAATGATGCCCTGCGACTCTGTACTGGTTCCTGCGTCCTGCAACCAACACAAACGAGCATAACAACTGACCAAATTACACGTCACGCAAATGGAAGTGGCCCAAATCTCCAAATGGATGTCGCTCGGCAAAAAAAAATGCAGCTGCGAAACTCCCAGGTGTTTTGCGGTGGCTTTGTTTTTCTGCGTCCTGACACACAAAACGTGTCGCCACCATCATCCACATACACAACAAATGGCTCGGCCCTGAGCATGCGATTGCTTTCATTTTCTTCGCTGAACATGAGATGCAAGTCGAATGGTGCATGTCCGGACTGCTATGCTGGGAATGGGGTTGCCCAACAGAAAGCGTATGATGTGGCGCCTCGCAATTTCAAGCTCGAGGGTTGCAATCTTTTCCAGCAACGCGGGCATGATGCTCGAAGCAATTCTCCAGTGATCAGTTTGTGTTGGGTGTTGTTTGAATTGTTTGCCGGTGGTTGTTATTCCGCCGACATGATGAATACGGTTGAACCATACGGTAATGTCTTACTACCTGCTCGGAAACGTGTGTCGTTCAATCCCTGTGACTGTGACCACTCATGGTCATTGGCATGGGTTGCACAAAGGTCACTCGTTGCACCTGGATACGAAGCAAACGGCTCACAACACACCGCACATATGTCTGGTACAATTCGGTGTCACAAACTGCCATCTATGGCCCGTTGCAAGATCACATACATTTTTCTTAACTTTCGCCCACTCGCACTTTGCGACAAAATTTGCGACGACGAGGAAGCCATGTGTTCTCTGGCACATGGGCCAAAATCGTAACAAATGTCAACTGGTCAGTCAGTCAGTCCGTCAATCAATCAGTCAGTCTATCAGTCAGGCCGTCAGTCAGTCAGCCACTCAACCAGTCAATCAGTCAATCAATGGATCAATCCCGCACTCCTGCAGTCAGCCAATCAATCAGTCAGCCAATTAGTCAGCCAGTCATTCAGCCAATCAGCCAATCAGCCAATCACCGAAAACAACGATAGTTGAAATTTGCCAGATGCTGCTCCCTTTCGCGCAATGGAAGCACATGGGAGCCGCATGTGGCCACCACATCCTTGCAACGCAGGCTGGCTCACCTGCCATGTTTTCGTGTTGTTTCATTTTGTAATTACTGACCGCAAGACGGTTGTTTCAGGACCCATGCTGCTGACACAAATCTATATTTTGGTCGAACGGTTAAAAAAAAACGCGTCGGCAATTGCCTTTTTTATCATTTTTGCATGATACCTAGTGACAGAACATAACGATGCGTCTCAGCAACATCGCCTGTCTGTATTGCATGTACTGTGACAACATAAGGATTCTAAAATTCAGGAACCCAGCAACCGGCCGGGGGGTTGGGACAAAACGTAATGCACTGTGAAAGATCGTTCCATTGTCTGAATGCTGCAATTTTTCGCGCATTTTTGACAGTATCTTTGTTGCTTTTGGAGCTGAACGCTAACGCAACTCTTTTTTTGCGCATATTTTCGCATCCGCCACATGTCTCCTCATCGGCTGCCGGTGACCACGAGCCTGCTGGGTCCCTACGATTCCACCATGGAGGACCTGTTCGAGCTCGAGACCGTGTTTATGGTTGGCGCAAGCGGGCACCAGCCACGTGCCCGTGTTGCCCGGCAACGGCTTAATGCAATGAGACCGCCTAATTGGACAACCTTCGCGACCAGCGGCCATGCAAGGGGGCGTACGGAGAGCGCTGGGCCATGACCCGCGCCAGACCGCGCATGAAGCGTAACGTTCCTTCGCTCCACCGGCCCACGACCCCTGGGTCAAATCCGCTGCCGCTGCGCGCCTTCCGTGCTGGGCTCTGGGTTCCTCTGGGTACAACACGCACTTGCTGCGCTCTGCCATCATCAACGCTGCGTCGTGCGTGGCCGCTGCGCGCGGTTGTTGCTGCCCGGGATGTGTCAGCGCGGGGACCAGTGTAACATCGCCACACAACTCACACAGTTGAGTCCATGTCCTACATCAACAAGGGACAGGTCGGTCAACGACCATGGGTCATGGTCAGTCAGGCTGAAAATATTCATTTACATCGCACATCATGGAATAACCAAGCAAACACACCATGGGGATGTCAAGTCTAGCTAGGACACAACCGTACCATTTCGGCCTTCCAAGTCAGCAAGCACACGTGTGCAGAGCGCAATGCGTTTTTCGCCGCTCAGAAAACGTCAACCCCATTGCTGGCGTCAAAGGGTTGCGCCGGCAATTCCAGCAGCATCTGCGCGAGTGCCCGCATGGCGAAGCGCTGCAAAGGCCGTCCACCGCAGGGCCAGCGCTCGGCCTGCAGCTGCCTGGGCGCGGCCGGCCGTCCAGTGCAAGCCCTCACGAGCCGCTGCCGCAGCGCCAACGCCCCGCGGAACGTCTGGGGGTGTGTTTGCGCACGACAATCTTTGCCAACGCTGGCCCGGGCCTCGCCTCAGCCCTTGGCCGCGGCCGCCCGTCGTTGCAAGCGTGGTGGCCTTGCGCCTCTCGCAGAGGAGTGACGGTGGCTGCCCAACAGGCCCGCGATGTTCCTTTGCCGATCCCTCGACAGCAAGGTTGCCAGACACCGCACAATCGAAGTCCTGCTATCACCAGCTCTCGGCCCCGGGCTGGTGGGCCCAACTCCCCTTCAGCAAGACGCGTCCCCGTCGGAATCCGGCAAGACCACCACCAAGCCCGGCGCGTCCTCCCCGGCCGCATTCCACGCGCTTAGCTTTCGTTGAAATCTCCCTTGAGATAAAGTGGTTCTGGGTCAGGAATCTTGTCAATGTAGCTTTCCCAGAAAAGCTCGCTTACAGTCCAGTCAGGAGTGTGGGCCGTATGCGCATATAAGGTGCAGAAAACCTCCCCTCGTACAAACCTGTTCTCCCGGAAGATAGTCCAAACACACAAAGTATGAAGAACATGCCTTTTCATGTTGGGGGTGGACTGCATGAACGGCCGCCCATTCTGGCAAGATTCCAATCTGGCAAGGCGGCCGGGTCGCCTTGGCACGCGACGATTGTCAGCACAGTCGAACGTGACGGTAATGTCCCCCCTGGAGCCGACTGCGCGCCCGCTTGCCCTTGACCAGGGCCACAACCGTTGGCATTGGACTGATGGTCAGGGTAAAGGGTCCATTGATCACTCCGCTGATACAAACAGATCTATTTTTGTTAGAGCCATGCAAGGACGGGACCTCAATAGGGTGCCTTCCCGCCGACACATCGAGATTCAAGTTCTGTAAAGCCACAATTGTTGCCACCTCGCTCCAATGGGCCCTCCTGTCGGGCAGGCGCAGGAGCAGTGGTCCCCAAATTCATGCAACAGTCCAGTCTCGGGGGCGTGTGGCAACGCATGCGCACAACAACAAAAAAAATCCGCATCAGGCACAGCCATGCCCGGGCTGGATGGATAGCAGATGGCATGGGATAGCTGCGAAACCGTTTTTGGCACAAGATTTTTCATTTTTGCGAAGGGATGATGTTCAAACAAAGTTGGCTGCCTTACATTGCTTAACATGGGAGGGAAGGGTGGAGTCACAGATACTGTTCCCGGCTTTCGCACCGACAAGCAGGATCTAATAGTAAAACCGACCCCGAAACATCCCGAAACCGTGGTCATGCACACATACAAATTTGCTGGAAACCCCCTGCAAGGAAAATCAAACACGTGTCACATGGAAAAAGCATTTACACGAGCGGCTACCTTTCTGTAATTAAAACACAATTGGACACTCGAACCGCGACGAATACCAGCTTCTTGTGAACTGTCATGCCCCATCCGGTTGTGGGCCAGATGGAGGGCTTGATGCGATACAGGCTCGCAACACAACCAGCCGCGAGCAAACCGCGTCAGCTTGCCACCGAGCATTGCTGCATAACATGCGGGACGTCAGTCTCCCCAAGAGGTACACGAACGGGTTTAAGCTTTCAAGTTGCCACCATGCCAGCTTCGCGGGATGCTGCGGAATGCCACGTGCTTTGTGCTCCAGGCGATCCGGGATGCCCCGGGCACCAACAAGAAACGCGATGGCTGGAAGTTGTTCCTGCTGGCGCCACGAGTCCAGCGGTTCCGTACCCCACGTGCTACCAGCGTCCGTCATGAAGAGTTTGGGCGCCGTAAG
>CAJNIZ010045047.1:5821-46761 GCA_905231905.1 Symbiodinium pilosum
CCCCCCCCTTTCCCCACCCCTGTGAAAGCGCCCATGCAAATTCACTCATTGATTGCAATCGCCAATCGGGCAAACGTTGTTAGCCATGTGCTTCACCACACACATCTTTAGCTGCCAACACAGGTCTAGGCTACGTTAGATAGGGGTTTGTATTATTGAGCATTTTCCTGAAAATGTGTCTGAAATCATAACCTAGCAGGGTTCGAGGAATATCCCTCTAGTAGCTTCCTATACACCAAACATTTCTGGTGGTTTCCATGGATTCTCCATTCCCTTCGAAGGGGAAGAGTTCAACGTAGTTTCCATTTTCTTTTCCATTATCCCTATATAGCCCCAAAATATCTCCTGCAATCCCTGTATAACCCCTAAAGGTAAACTGGCACATCGCCTTCAGTGCGCCGCTAAGGGCGCGGTCGGCAGCACTTTGGCTGCCTAGGGAGCCTCAGTCTCTCGTGTGGGCGCTTCAGAAAAAGCGGGTTGAGGCCCCCTTTTCGACTTTTCTAGTATTTGGGGGTATATGACCCCTATAACTATAACAGTCCCCATGTTATATATCTATGTGATACATTTTAAGGAATTTAGACTATAGCTCATATAAAAGGTGACCGCAAGTTTTTGGACATGCCCATGTGCAAGTAGGAGGACTTCTTTTTGGGACCCTGACAAAATGTGTAGGGTTTAACATCAACATCCCATGATTTCCATGCGCAGCAAGTGGGACCCTATACCCTAAATCCTACACCCCAAATCCTACACCCTAAATCTTAAAAATCCTAAGCCCTAAACCGCGTGGTTCTTAAGAATCCTGAGGCCCGCTCTGACCTCACAACTCAAAACTTTTCATTCAAGCGAGGTTAGCATTAGCATGAGAGTTTAGGGTTTAGGGTTGAGGGTGCGGCATTAGGGTCAAGGATGAAAGTTGTTGACATTAAATTTTCCTTGGGTTTGGCTAGGAAATGGTTTGGGACTGTAGTGCTCCTCCTATAAGCGATGATACGAGGATTTATGTTGAGAGTTGTGTCTGTCTGTCCCTCGGTTTTTTCACGGCTGAGCGTTGTTACGTAAGTCTGTTGGGACAGAATCTTCCCGCTGCTTTTTCCTAGCATCACTCAGCACAATGCGCTCCGAGAACTGCTGCTGCTTCTGCCGGTGTGCTGCTAGGATGTTGGGTGCCTTGGGCTTAGGGGTTTGGGATTTAAGCGCCTCGCATCGTATTCAAGCCATGCAGGTATTCTCGTCAACAGCATCCTTGACAAAGTCTCCCAAATGCAATTCTGGTACTTGATTTACATCCCTGTGCTTTACAACCTGCAGTATGAGACCAAGGTCGAATAACGAACCGGAAAGAGTGCCATCCATGTCCGTAGTTGCCCCAAAGTATACGTCCAAGACATTGCAGCCCCCATGAGCAGTGTGTGGGGTGAAACCCTAAACCCACAATCCACAGCCCCAAAAAAAACAGTCCAAGGCACCCAGTACCGCGGTACCAACCCGTCTGAGCCTCACTCACGCTGGGTATTGCGGATGCTCAACTAGGCTCCGCTAAAAAAAGTCATGAATGAAATCCTAGACCTGAGGCTATATGCAACATACAGCCCGCTCAGGGTGACCAGGAACATCAGGTTGAAGGTTCTGTTTGAGGGTTATTCAAGTCCTCACTGGTGCCCTCCGAGAAGAACTCTCCAAGCCGCGCTTTTGAATTGTCAACTTCCCAAGAATTGCCGGATACACCCTGCGGGGGCCACAACAGGACTATGCCGCTGTGTCAAGGGGCTGGCCAAAGCTTTGGAAACACGATGCCTCACAGCCAATGCTGGCACAACAACCTCTTCCAGCAAGGAGGGAAGTGGCCCCTAAACCCTAAACCCTAAACCCCCTAAACCCTAAACCCCCCCAAACCCTAAACCCTAGACCGCGTCCTGAAAAACTAATGGCTCTGGCACGGCATAGACTCCAGTCTTGGTAACCAACTCCCCCAAACAACAAAACGTCCCCCCACCCCCTAAACATGAGTAAGCCTCCAGGCATATACATATATATATATATGTATATACATACAAAAGTACTATAATGGGGGCACTTCTTCTTGCGCAGGTGGGAAAGTCGAATATTACAGGGAGGTAATCAGTCAACCAACTGCATGCGTACTGGATACAAGCCCGAGTGACTGACTGACAAGAGGGCCCAACATTATCAGATATTTGGAGGGTTGAAGGGCTGTCAAAATTATCCCACCTTTGGAGACGCCCTAAACTAAGGTACTCAGAAGGGGACTATGATTTGAGCAGCCCCATAATTACAAGCATTCTATGGAACGGTGCAACACGAACACACGAATTGAGAGCCCCAGAGACCCCAGCTGAGGCCCCCGGCACATCGCCACTCCTGACACAGAGCAGGCAAACGCAAACATACCCTACATGTATACATCAGTTATACATCTATCTATCTATATATCTATCTATCTATCTATCTATCTATCTATCTTCCCTATAGTCCCATCCCCTGGCACTGGACATGGCTCAGACAGAAGGGCTCCCTCTACATGAACCCCTAAACCCCCAAAACCCTAAACCCCTGATCCCTAAAAAAACTCCTGGCCTTAACCCAGCCTGCCCTGGGTTGTTGTCCACCGCCTTCAGAAGCCAAGTGTAATCACAGGATGGCTCTTTGCACAGAATGGGAGAGACCCCATGCTAGAGAATCCTTAGGGACACAAATTCTTGGTTGAACCCCCACCCCACGAATTCTAAAACGTCTACTTTGGTTGGTACGGGAGTTGGATCTGTTGGCTGCGGGTCAAGCTCATAGGAGCTCAGCTTGGGAGCGCGAAGAGGTTTTTTCGCATGAAGCGGCAGAGAACTTGTACCCCCGCTACCTGTATTGCGCACAAGGGTTTCCAGCAGGTACCCATGATTCCATGATGCTAAAGCAACACCGAATAGTCGAGCCCATCCTTGCTTATGATTCGCGCGTGGCAATGCTTCAGCATCTCCAGAACAAGGCACGACGCCTCCAAGTCCTGCTGCATCGATAGGGCTGGCCGTCGGGTAGGGGCTTGACGATTGTCCCAGACTGCCCCACACTTCCGCAGCACGTGTTGCAGAATTAGCGCTTGGCTCGCTTTGCAGGGTTTCCGGCTCCTGGCGCCTCTTCCTCGTCCGCCGTCACGGTGTGCAAGCTTGGCTGCCACACTTGAACGCTGTAGTCCTCGCTCACAGAGCACAGGAGCAACCGTCCAGACCTACACCAACTTAGGTCTGTCACGCTGCCTTTGTGTGCGGAGTGGATGAAGAGAGTTTCCGTTTCCAGCGCTTGGGCCTCGTCCACGTTGGGCTCTGTGCCATGGTTGGCTTCAGAAAGATTCCACACCACTGCAGTACCATCTTGCGAAGATGACGCCAGAAGATTCTTTGAAGAAGTGCCTTTGGGACAGGCACTCTCTGACGGACACCATTGCAATTGTGAAACATCTCCTTTGTGTCCGCATAGCTCTCTCAGCGGAGCCTGGCAGCGCCGCAAGTCCCAGACCTGTACCATGTGGCCTTTCCCGCCCACAGCCAAAAGGTGATCCTCGGTAGGATTCCAGTCAATGCTGAAGGATTCGGCCTTCGTGGCTATCTGAAGCATCTTAGTATACCCTTGCCGCATGTCCCATGTGCAAATACCGTCCTCGCCCGCCGTGGCCACAGAAAGGGAGCATGGAGAGAAGCTGAGGTCATTCAAGGAACCCTCATGGGCAACTAGTGCAAAGAGCGGACGGTCAGGCGAACGAGAAACGGTATCCCACACGCTCAGAGACCCATCGTTGCCGCCCGTGCCAAGCAGTGCCCGGTGCTTTGGGCACCAAGCCAATGCAAAGCCATCAGTGTCTTCCCGTGGATATCTGAAGCTGCAGAGGAAACCCCCACTGTCACTGGTCACCTGCTTGTAATCCAAAAGCGTCACGGTCCCACGGGAGCTCCTAGCAGCAATCACCTGCCGCCTCAAAGGACAGGCTGCTACCCGGTTCACATCTCCGTCCACCTCGTCCACCTCCATGCAGGCAGCCATGCGCAAAGGCGCCTTGGCCCTCCGCAGCGGCTTCACTCCGAAACTGCGGCAGCCGTGGAGCACCTCCGAGCTTTCAGCCGCGCTCTGTGTGCACAAGGTGCGCATATCCCAGCTGCTCCAGGTCTCGTGCGAGGTAGGCCTTCGGTCAGTCAGGCAAGTTAGTTCGGCAACTACCACCCGGCACGGCTCGGAACCATCCGTCTGCGTTGCGAAGACCAGCTTGGCACACTGCTCCGAGGCATCGTCCATCAGCCAATCCACCGTGAGGGCCGGCCACTGCAGGCCCAACTCCAAAAAAAGGTCATAGCGCTCAAAGACTTCAGTCTCCTTTTGCAAGTTGACCTCAAGGCCTCCGGCCTGCCCCTCATGCGACTCCTGCAAGGAAGCCTCGGGCAACTCATCCGCCATTGGCTACAAGTACTTTACGATCTCAGATTTTGCGTGCACCTGTTTAACTGGAGCAAGTTGCGCTTATCAGGCTATGAGAGTGCTAGGCTTTTTCCTGAATTTCCTCGTAACCTTAAATCACATGACGGAGCCTGTTGACGGAATCCATGCAGCATGAGCTAACGGTGAACGTCGGCAGACCGCTGCAGCCAAGCCGCAATCACCAGAGCTGCTTCCAATAGGGTTATATTGGGATTATAAAGGGAATATATATGGGTTATATAGGGATAATGGAAAAGAAAATGGAAACGACAGGGATTATAGGGTATATATTTGCTGCCTTCTGTTGTCCAAGATTGTGCGCAAAGCTCTGCTTGCGCACGGCCATCCGACTGTCAAGGCGGGCAGCATTACAACCCAAGGATTTCAACTATTGTAGTAGGCAGTTCTTCTTGGGGGGGGTTGAATGCCTATAGTGGAACACTTTCCAGAGTTCCTAGAAATTGTATCTTCGGCGTGTGTCCTCAGACCTTGCAGCCATCTCAGACCCCGTCAGCCACACACAGCACCCCTCGCCAAAAACCCAGCTTGGGATGAACAACCGCCCCAGCCCCTTCGAGAACCTTTCCTGAAAACATGCCAACTCCGTCAAATCCCAGCTGAGTTCCGCCTCAATGCCTGACTCCTTAATCCTCAGCCAGACCCCCTAAAGGATCCAAAAAATGGAGCCCCCTAATAATCCCTGGTTTCCCCAATGTAGTAATGGGTTCATATTGGGGAGGTTCCATTTTTTGGATTCTGTAATGGGTCTGGGAAAGTAGTACACCACATCCTTGCTGGTTCCTAGTAGCTGTATTTCATGATGAGCCCTTCTAGAGGATCCACGAGTCAACTTGGTGCTAGAACACCAGCGCGCTGTGCCTCTACCAGGTATCCCTCGGGCGGAAACCACACCTCAGGCTCTGAGATTTGAATTGCAGGAGAAGGCTGGTGAGTTCATCAAAGTTCCATGTAACAGTTTCGTATGCGTCCCATCAACCAAAATCCCCACGGGGTACCTCACCCCTAACCCGCAACCTACACCCAAAACCCAAAACCCCGCTCCCACTCCCCCTGAAGCATCAGGAATGGATGCTACGACGTGCACATGCTGCAGGTGTGTCAGGCGTCAGGCGAGGGATAAGCCGGCGCCGAGCTTTGGGCGCACCTTGGGGTTTGCGGTTAGGGTTGGAGTTTGAGTTTTGGGTTTAATGCTTAGCATTACAGATGTTGAGTTTGGGTTTAGGTGAGGGCGTAGGGTTTGGAGACAGAATGTCCAGGGTTTTGGGTTTACGTGCCTGAACAACTAGAGTGATGGAGAATCAAATGGAAAAGAAGCCTGAACATGAGAGCTAGGTGTATGTAAGGGTGTATATGGATTGTAGGCTACACGCCTCAGTACCGAAAATCGGATTCTTAGGTACACTCTGTCAGACTTAATATGCAAGGATCCTACGGGGATAGTCTGTTAATGCTTCAGGCTTCAGAATTTCGGTCTTGAGGTTTGGGGTATACGGCAAGGCTCAGCATGGCAGCAAGTGGGCCGCAGGCTCGAAGGGCCACGGTGAAGTGGGCGCGCTCAACCTCGGGGTTTAATTTCAATTTTTTTGAAGGGTTGGGGATACATAGTCCACCTTAAGTAGATAGAACATCGGATTTTGCATGGGGATCTTATTACGGTTCTTGGGTATTTCCATACTCTATCTACTTAAGGGTGAGAATAGGGCCTAGGGCTTCAAATTCGGGAGAGCCCAAAGGTGGAAGAGCAGAGCAGGTTTCGGGTTCACTCTCTGCCTCAAAAAAGGAAATAATAACATGAAGAATAGGGATAACAGAAAACTAACTATAGTAGCAATAACAGTTACAGTGGTAGTAATAACTATCACGAAAAAGTTCAGGATTGTCTGAAAGAAACTGGTAAATCTCAACATGGAATGGTAAGACTTGTCTCGCGGCCTGAACTTCCAAAAGCAATGCATACTGCAAGCACAAATGAGTTGTTTACCCATCCCTATCGCAACATAAAGGTTTATCATCCTTGTTATAGGTACCCTCAAAGGGACCCCCCCATTGCTGAAAGCATGGGTCTCCAAAATTAGGGAACCCTTTTCGGGAGTCCGTAGTGCCTGTAATCAGGAGTCTTCAATATTTTCGAGTCCATATGGGGGCCGCTGGTTCATAGAACCCTAAGCCTTCACGTAGGTACTTGCCAAAACAGACTCCCAATTTAAGGAAGCCCCCCTAGATCCCAAACCCTATGGCTCTTTCTGAAGTCTGGTTAACAGATCAGCCCCCCCCCAACCTCGAGCACAGCCCCATCAGCGAAGTGTGCGGAAAACCTTCGCTCCTTAGCATGCACGTGCCGATTTGATATACCATAATTGTTGTGTATATGTATGTATGTGTATATATATATATCTGTATGTATCGATGTATGTATGAATGCATGTATGTATTCTGCTGAGACATTACTATAGCACCTGTGTATACAATGTCACACCATAATAGCGGTTGTACTTCAAATTTGCTTTTCTAGCCTATACCATGGAAAATACCATACCCTAGGAGAATATTATCGTATGTGTATATACATATATACCCTAAACCCTTAAACCCTAAGCCTATCTATATATATATATACATAGCAGTGAGTTACTCAGGCGTTCAAGGCCTTCTGCTTTCGATAAGCAGCCTAGGGTCACCTAAGAACTTTTCATGACTTGAACAAAGGTACTCTCTGCTCAATGAACTGATGAAGTCTTACAAATATCAATGTAGCTGAGGAGCGGGATATCAACAACGGCCACAACGTTCTGAGTATCCAAAAGTCGGCGACCCGGCAAGTATCCCTCTTCCGTGAAATGTTGGAATCCCAAACCAGACAGACCGCTACTGTACCACAAGGTAGTTTACGCGCAATGGATATGTATACGCCCGAAACCGTAAGACTCCAACACTTAGACCCGCACACCCAATGCTCTGCCATATGGGGGCTTGGGCTTAAGGCGGTGGGTTTAAGGTTGCAGGTTCAGGAGCGAAGTTTAGCTTTGAAATGTTCTGAGGATCTTGGGTGCAGTGGTTGTTTGTGGGTTGATCAGTATCTAGAATCTGGCAGGGGCAGGTCTCAACCTGGCTGGTACACACGCACCTTTCCTACTTCAAAAAAACCCTCTGACACCCCTTCTAGGTGTTACATAAAGCTTCAAGCGGCCCCAGAGTATTTGGGGACCTTCTTACTTGGAATTCGGATTTGGGATATACTATACTGCAACCATGTAAGGCCTATAACATAGCAACAAGAATGATAATGAGGCTTCTGCATTACACAATCCCTGTAAGCCCCAACATAAGCCCAGCTTCCATGTCATTGTCCGTGCTGTTTTGCAGCTGATTCTCCAGAAGTGGTGGGTATTCAGGCTTTTACATTACACTTACATGATCCCCCTAAAACCCTTACAGAACTTTAGTGCGGACAACACCCAACCCCGTTGCAAAATACGTGAAGCCCCCACACCCAAAACTTTAAACCCTCACTAAACCCTATACCCTGGGATGCTGGCAGCTTCCTCCACAGAGCTTGCATCATGCAGGGCAAGGGGGCCTGACTTCAAGCAAGGGCCACCTTTTTGGATAGCCATGGGGTTAGGCTTTAGGATACTAAAAATCCTGCATGGCCCGAAGTACGTGTACCTTTTGAAATGTGTGCTATAGAATGACAAGGTCATGCAGGATTCTTGGTATCAGCAATAGGGATTTGCACGGAGGCAGTACAGCTATAGCATTTTAGGGGGTTCAGGATTTCAGGGTCACAGGAACTTCCGTGTGGGACACATGGACCCCCAACCTCGACCAACCTATTCATTTCCTAAACCCAGACCCTCCCAAAACAGTCCCCCTTAAGTACATAGAATATAGCTTTGGGTATATTATAATCAGATCCCCATATAACCCATATTCTATCTTCTTAAGGGGGACAGAAAAAGCTTCATTCCAGCACTAGCCTAGGACGTCCTAACACCTCCCCAACCTTCCGAAACACTTGATCCTAGACCTCAGAAATATCAGATGCCCTACCAGAAACAGCAGGGGGGAGAGGGGAGAGATAGAGCTAGGGACAGCATCAACCAAACAAATAAACAAACAAACAAAAAACAGACAAACGGCCGGAAAGACCCCCCCACACCCACCAGGCACCTATGCGGCGGATCAAGTCCCCCGGCTGCAGCTCGGGTTGCCCAGGAAAATCCTGCCAGGCTTCACTCTTTGGCCCCAAAGAGTCGGGAATTTGGGGGTTACAAAAAGTCAGGAATTTGGGGCTTAGGAACGGAAAAGAAAATGGGAACTTCTATTTAGGGTTTAGAGCATAAGAAACGGAAAAGGAAATGGGGGACTGCATAAGAACTACTGCAAGAATCATTTCCCCTTCCCTACCAACAACCCGTAAATGAAAGGAGGGGTTTAGGGCTACGGGTTGCAGATCTCAAGGCATTAGGGCTTCGGATTTCAAAATGAGGTGTAGGGTATGGGGCTTGGTTTGTGTTTGGAGCTTTGGGTTTCGGAGCTCACTGCTGATGAGATGCTTCGGGGGGAATTCTCTAATCTCAGAGAAGCCATAGGCCTGTCCACCCGGTGCTTCATGTCAAGAAATGGACTGTATAGTCCACCTCAAGTAGATAGAATATGGGGTATATGGAAATCTTATACAGCCAAAGCCATATTCTATCTACTTAAGGCGGACTATAATCCTCCTTTCATCCCTAAAGATGTTGCACCGTCCAAATTGCTTTTTCTTGCTTGAGCCTCAAGCCCTACACAGAAATTGCCATGTTCTTCCGTTGCTAGATGCTGCCCATGGGTCCCGATTGTTGTACACAGGATTCCAAGGAAACTCGTCTTTATCAGCCAGGTTTTTCTGTCTTTGTAAGGCTACAAAATCCTACTCAGCATGTGCCACGCATGACAACCTTCTCTGCGTGAGAACTCACCACATACCAGAGGGGCCTGCTCAACTCTAAGAATGTGTTGGGTCACCAGATATAGTCCCCCTTAAGTAGATAGAATATGGCTGTGGGTATATTATAATAAGATCCCCATATATCCCATATTCAATCTACTTAAGGGGGACTATATCACAACCAAATCAAACAGGGGTTTCTTACCAAGTAGAAGCGAGAACATTACCACTAGTTCTTCAGGCCCCTTTTGGCTCTTTAGATTGGGATCATATTAAAACATTATGCCCCTATATGACGCGTATAGCCCCTTCAAAGGGACGCCCCGCATGTGCCGAGAAAACCTCGATTCATCCCTACAGGGAGGGTTTCCGCCTCTATCTCCTGGACCCGATATCCCTCGCGGGCGCACCACAGCAGCCTACCCACTGTTGTGTAAAGGCTTTTTTCAGGGCTTTAGGGACGATTTAGGACTTTGCAACGATTTAGGTTTTTACAAGTTGGGGTTGTGGGGAAGTTGTTTGAAGGGTGATAGCTACAACAAATGGAATCCCATTGGAAAAGATCATGGAAAATGAAATGGAAACTGGATTTTTACATAGGGTTCTATAAGGATTGTAAGGTAGAAGCTGGTAGGTTGTCAAGATTATGGTCCCTTCTTGGATCCTAAATATTATGCGGCCCCTAGTATTTAGGGTACGATGGCCATAATTGCGTCAACCTCGCCAGTCCCTTCAAGACATTTGGACTACTATAGACTGTATTCATTGTGAGAGGCTGGGCGCATTTCGTATTACTGGGCGGGGATTAATAAGGAATGAGAAAACGAAAGCTACTTCGTAGCATTGGCAAAGAAAATGGATGCTGCTATGTATCAGTGCAGAAGATTATGGAAGCTAAGCTTGGTTCGCCGGATTTAGGAGTTTGGCAGTGTGGGACTCGGTGACGGGTTTGGGACTTTTCATCGAAATCACCATCTAAAAGCTCCTTCCTACATAGTGTTCTTAGGTGCAGGCTTGCGGTGTGCGGAACAACTTTTGGACAGGGCGGGCAGGGGTGGGGCTGCTTGGCAGGTTACGAAGCAAATCTGACACGATCGTGCAACATATCAATTCAGGTTATTCTTGCAGGGGTCGTCTGAATTGACCCAATGATTTGATCAAAATATTGCTGGGCCGCCTTTACGCTCCCTGCTGTAAGCGCTAGGCATGCGCTCGAAGATCATGCCCCTTCATACTCTCCACAATCGCACCTCAGTACTCTCCCAACGGAATCAGGCCCAATTCATGCCTGCCACATTGTCCTAAACCCTTAATCCGAAATCCTGCATCCCAAACCCTGCACCCAAAACCCCAAAACCCGAAACCCTGAACCTACACTCTCAACCCTCCTAAACACTGAACACTAAACCCCAAGCCATGGACCTCCTGCACGTGACCCCCACACCAACTGCAGAGCGCCGGGCGAAACGCCAGCGCCAGCCACAGGGTCCACTGCAAGCCGTGCCCCGAGAATGCCTGGCCTTGGAATGACCTACAATACAGGTATGGGGATCAGGGTTTAGGGTTTAGGGATCAGGGGTTTAGGGTTTAGGGTTTTGGGAATGAACTACAATACTTAATAATGGAGAATCAAATGGAAAAGGAAATGAAATGGAAACTGGGGTTTATGGGGATGTATGAATAATAGGGATCAGGGGTTAGGGTTTAAGGGATTCTATAGGGATAGTGGAAAAGAAAATGGAAGCTACTATTTAGGATTTAGGGTTTGGTTCCCAAAATTAGGGGGTACCATTTACCCTTATACTGGAGAATCCAATGGAAAAGAACATGGAAAATGAAATGGAAACTGTGATTATCTGGGGAATTAAAGGGGTTATAGGGATCAGGGTTTAGGGATCAGGGTTTACGGTTCAGGCTTTAGGGCTTGGGGATGAGGGTTTAGGGTTTAGGGATCAGGGTTTAGGGCTTAGGCATCAGGATTTAGGGTGTAGGGATCAGGGTATAGGGTTCAGGGTTTACGGTTTAGGGTGGCGTAATATAGTGGTAAAAGAGTGAGGCAATAGCATAGCAAAAAATATGCCTGTATATATACATATATATGTAAAGGTAATAGGGTAGTAGCAATAGTATTGCTCGACGACGACTAGTAGTTGTTGACGTTGTGATTGCAGCAATACATTGGGTACTGCCCGAACCCTGTAGCAGTCTGTATTAGGGATCATATTAAGGGCTGTATACAACTATGTCATACATAATATGGAAGGTAAGAGACCATCGAGAGTGATAGTAGTTGGGGCTTTGCAGAAACTCGAGTCGCCGTTCCATACCCCCTACTTACTATGATCCTTGGTATAGGAATCCCTCACAAAGGGTCCTAGTTTTGGGGAACCCCCCATGTAGGTTACAGTTTCAGTTTCAGGTTCAGGGTATTGGGTATAAGGTTTCGGGTGAAAGTCGGTTGGGGCTTTTGTTGCAGCTTTAGGGCTTTGGGGTTTAGGGCATCGACCCTATTGCAAACCTGAGGGGGTTTGGGGCGGGTTGAAGGATTTTGAGCTATTGCATTTTTGGGATTTCGGGGTGGGGGGGGGAGCGGTTGAAGACTTACTGTTTGAGGTTGGAGGTTGGGGGGTTGACTGTCATCCCTAGGATCGGGATTACGGAGGGCTCACCTTCGGCTCCATCTTCTTAAGCACAATCGCATCTGCTCCTTTGGCCCTGCTTCCCCGGTATCAACTCTAGACTCCTGCATCCTACTGGTGATGGGGAACATCTCACAACATCATTGCTGGGTTGAATAGTGCAATGGGAGGTGTATATGAACAGAATGAGGGCAGATATTCTACAGAGTATGAACGAACTATTACAAGGCAAATCCCCCGACTCAAAACCTTTAATCCTATCTATCCCTGATGGTCCCCTGGCCTTTCCGCAGAGGGCTCCACTCGCGGCGCCGCGCCGCGCACGCCGTGGCCGGGGGCCGGAGAGGGGGCAGGCACCTAGGCAGGGTATGCTTACGTCCCTACCGGTTTGTCAATTGATGTAAAGGCCCCTGGTATCCCAGTTGCTTTACCACAACCAACATTCTAGGAGATGTAAATGTGCCGAAACTTGAACATTTGTGGGAATCTAACCAGCGTCCGCACCAAAATCAGTGATCCGACTGGCAATGATCGCTTGAACCATAATCTTCCCGCACCGAAAACTTCTAAGCCTGAGCAAGTCTGCCTCTGTCTGGAACATCAAAACATAGACTTCTTGAAATGTGCTTACCGGCTTACCGCCGGTTCGCGGGGAAAGGACGACTTCCTACTAACCACCGGTAAGTATGATATTAGGGCTTTACCAATATTAGGAGTACCTTTCTGGGGGTCCTCATAATAAGGGTTACAATATTTTGGGGTCTATATTGGGGTTCCCTCTATTTTGGGGAACTACCATTGAGATGGGTCTGAAGAGTTAACAGTTATTGGACACATGGCCAGGAATTTAGTAGGGATGCGCATGCCATCCCACGATCATGCTAAGCCAATCCCAAAGCCTCAAAACAATCCTAGCCCCAAGCATAAAAGCCAGTGTATGGGGGTTTCCCAAAATTGGGGATACCTTTTTTGGGGACCCCATACTAAGGATCAGAACATATTGGGGTCTATGGTGGGGTATAGCATGGGGTCCCCTATTTAAGGAGACTACCACATACTCCCTGTTTGCGTTTCATGTCCATGTTCTTTGCCAGTTGGCTCTCAATTGTTCGGAATATTAGGCCCCCAGAACTCTAGATTAGCCCACCTACCACTTCCTTCACCCAGTTCTTGTCCATTTGACTCCCGGTAGTTCCAATGATTTATGCCCCTAAAACCCTAAACCCTGATCTGAACCTTAAACCCCAGATCCCCAAACCCTAAACTCTTAACCCTAAACCCCAAACCCTACACGCTAAACCCCAAACCCTAAAATCCCCCCTCCCTTAAGGGGTGGGGGGTCAATATTGGAAAATCCATTTTTGACCTCCCCCTCCCCCAGAAACCTGGATAATTGGAAAATTTTCTCTTGACCCCTCTGAGAAAGACAGTTTGCAAGAGCAGGCATCTGCAGGCAATAGGTCCATGCGTCACCAGACAGTATGGCTTTTGGTGCATTGTAATAAGATCCCCAAATACCCCATATTCTATTTACTTAAGGGGGATTATAGTCTTTGGACAGCGGTCCGCGGAAAGTGGGAATCTTCTCCTAGAGACGCCCGGGCGGCTTCAGGGTCGAGGGTTCTGGGGTTTACGAGATAGCGTTTAGCCGTGACCCCAACTACACACAGCTTCGTGGGTTAGACCGTTATACCGGGTATTGAAGGGATAGGCACTACTGAGCTGTGAACAAGTGGGGTTGCCGGAAGGGCCGGGGCGACGACTTTCTCGCCAAGACGGCCCCTACCTCAAACCCCCACTTCACCCTGACTCTTCTTCGACCCTGCCTCAGTACCCTAAGCCTCACACACCTTTGACGGGAGCGGCTGGCAGGACCAGCTATGCGCAGCAACCGC
The DNA here is from genome assembly GCA_905231905.1 of Symbiodinium pilosum. Classification (NCBI taxonomy): domain Eukaryota; class Dinophyceae; order Suessiales; family Symbiodiniaceae; genus Symbiodinium; species Symbiodinium pilosum. Next base: position 19,789 of record CAJNIZ010045047.1, read on the forward strand.
CACGAAGCCAGACGTGAGCAGTGCAGCGGAGGCTGTGCTGCCGGGGTAGTGCAGGTGCTTCATGTCAACCGCAGAGATTCTGTAAGGAGAAGGGAAAAGCAAGTCCCAGCTAACGCGGTGTGCAGGGGCTTACAGAAGGGATGCGTATGTAGCTAAGGTTGGTCCGCCGGGGGTCTGTGTCGGAAATGGCAAGTATACGGCAATTCTCTTTTGCAATTTTTCTTGGCCGTTCTTGCCCAAGCCCAAGACCGTGCTTGGAAACCCTTGGCAGCCGCCGAGAACCGGATTGATGGTACGCGGCAACTCTCCTCGGGATCTAGATGCTAGCACGTAGCGGAAAAGAAAAAATGGAAAAAACCTGGGGGGACCCCCTGTAAGCCATGCCCGTCGCTTGACCGTACACGTGTGCCCCCTCGATTTTTGCAATTTTTCTTGGCCGTTCTTGCCCAAGCCCAAGACCGTGCTTGGAAACCCTTGGCAGCCGCCGAGAACCGGATTGATGGTACGCGGCTAACTCTCCCCGGGATCTAGATGCTAGCACGTAACGGAAGAAGAAAATGGAAAAAACTTGGGGGGACCCCCTGTAAGCCATGCCCCCGTCGCTTGACCGTACACGTCTGCCCCCTCGATTTTTGCAATTTTTCTTGGCCGTTCTCGCCCAAGCCCAAGACCATGCTCGGAAATCCCGAGAACCGGATCTATGGTACGTGGTAACTCTCCTCGGAATCTGGATACTAGCACGTGACGGAAAAAAAATGGAAAAAACCTGGGTGGACCCCCTGTAAGCCATGCCCCCATCCCTTGACCGTACACGTGTGCCCCCTCGATTTTTGCAATTTTTCTTGGCCGTTCTTGCCCAAGCCCAAGACCGTGCTTGGAAACCCTTGGCAGCCGCCGAGAACCGGATCGATGGTACGCGGTAATTCTCCTCGGAATCTGGATACTGGCAGGCCGATTGTGGGCAGCTGGCGATCCCGGACATCCCGGAATCGGTTCGTCGACCTTGGCAGGCCGGTGCTGCTATCCCGGTTTCAGGACTACTGCAAGGCTTTGGGGCTGGAGCCCCGCTGGCAGAATCAACCCTTGTAGCTTGGCAAAATGTCACTGAGAACTTGCGCGACAAGCATGTACGGCAAGCATGTAGTGCTGCGCACAAAAGCAAGCTTGGCTATAAGGAATGCATGGCCTCCGTCTGTTTTTCAGAGATTGCTTTACTTGTTGGGGCCTTCCGTCTACGCAGACATGGCTAGCACTTCCGAAGCGGAGCTGGCAGCCTTCATCAACATTTCTTTGTCAGGGTCGCAGACTCGGTGGGAAAGCCTGAGCAATGAGGCAAAGGCTGGCTGGCGCGTGCCTGATGCTCAAGAATTCTTGAATGGGCTCTCGCAGGCTTGGCAGAAGACACGAGCGGAGTTCATGGGCAAGCCTGCCAAGTCTTGGCTCGTGCTTGCCAAAGCTACCTCGGAGGAGTTGCAGCTGATGGAGATTGTCACTCGGGTGGCGCCCGAGGTACTGGGAGAAGCGGAGTCCGAGATCAGGGCATGTGTGCACGCCTGCAAAAAAGAGGCCCGGCTGAAGCGGCAGCTTGGTTGCGGTTCAGAGATTGGAATTGGAAGTGCAAGTCGCTTCGGGCCTTTTGGCATACTACCTCCACTCCCATGACCCCCCCCCCCCAAGAGGCTTTGAGGGCCCAGCAATATTTGGAAAAAATAATGGTTTTCCAATTAGGTACCCCCCACCTCTTTTTCCAATTTTAAGGGAGGGGGGATACCCTAAACACCAAACCCTATAACCCTTAACGCCTGAACTGCCCCATTGATTGCCTCAAACCCTGAGAGACCTCCCAGGTGGGCTCTTCTGCGGTTGGAGGTGGCCACCAGAGCTCATCCTGTTAACGTGTCGGGTTTGGAGGTTTAGGATTTAGGGTTTGGGGCGAAGTGCTCTTGAGGTTGGGGTTGGGAGTTTTGGCGTGGCTTCACCTCTGAGATTTTAGCGTTTAAAGCTTTGGGGTTCTAAGGTTCGGGGTTGGGGCTTGAAGGCCATTCTGAAGAAACTCCAACATCGGAAAGGTCAGGCTTTTTGCCGTGAAGGCTCTGCGATCAAATGGTTAAGGATTTGTGGGCGCGGGAAGAAATATTTATTGACCTGGGTTGCGGCCGGACCCAGATTTCTGACACTGCCCATGTGGATCCTTAAGTATAAAAAGCCAAGAGAGTGGCTGACCGGGATCCATTGTGCTGAAAGGCCTCCTTGCTCATAATTCCGTTGCCCTAGAATTAAAACCAATTCCCCACGGAACCCCCTAACAGGAGCTATGACTACAGGTACAGGACTGCATCTGTTTGAAAAGTGCTTGCGTATGTCGACCTTTGTTTCGTTAGCGACAGACTTGGACCGTCCCGTTGATGATTACAGGAGGGCTCAGCTAGTTCGGCGAAATGCGCAGCAATCCCAAGTACAGTCCTCCTGAACGTGGATACGTTCCAGAAATCCAATCCTTCTTCTACCGAGGAACCTTTACTGCAGTGGAATAGCCCCAATTCTTCAAACAGGACAGAACCCATGCATGCTGATGTTTGATCCCCAGAAGGGCATTTGTCGAAAACATGGGCACTCTCATGTGAGCCATAGTCTAACCTCCTATAGTATCCGCCTTCATAAGCCCTATAATGGTCCCCTACATAGTCCCCTATATAACTCCCTTTTAGACGATGGCTCATGTGGAAAGTCTGTATCAAGCTGCTCTTCGTACGCCACGCTGCCTTGTGGCACGGGACCCTGGGCTATCCATCTCAGTTTGGATTCCAATCCCTTAACCTCATCCCTGAACCTTACAATACCCCAAACACCCCCCACACAGCCTAAACCCTAAACCCTAATCCCTCAACCCCAAGCCCCAAACCCTGAATCCCAATTGTGAACCCTAAGGGAACCTCCCCGAAGGGATTCTTTCAAGAGCCTCAGGAGCTTCTGCGCGTGCTTGCCACCAAGGCTCTTCCTTCCAGTGCAGCTTGGTTTAGGGTTGAGGGAGTTGGGCTCAGAATTTGGGGGGTTTAGGGGGGTACAGGCTTAGAATTCGGGTGGTTTGGGGTTTGGAGGGTATGAGGTTCGGGCTTTGGACTTGTTGGCGGTTTTGGGGCCTGGGGCTCAGAGCGAAGGCTGTCAGGGGGTCATGGGTTCCTTAGAGTTTCGACAAGACCTTTCAGGGGCTGAGCAACCCTTGACATGGTGGGCTTCCACAGCGACTACGGGGCCTTATTGAAGAAGAAGTGTTTGGGTATTCAGCTTGCTGGTGGCTAGTAGGGCTATTAAATCCCTATATGGTATGTTCCCGTCTTCCCTACTCTCCCACAGTAAGTCAAGCTGCAATTTCTGCGAAGAGCTGGGAATGAGGATCTGCTCGCCATGTAGGATTTTCGGGTGCCAGGCTTTGGAATTCGGGATTCGAAGGGAAAATCTTGCCAATGTTCTGTTCTCATATTCCTAACGGATCATGCCATTATAATCTGTCAACATACCTCAACATAAGTTCGGTCATTTTTGCGGCTCCTAAACCCTAAACCCAATACTCCCAACAACATAGGACCTTACCCTGCCAAAACCCGGGCCTCTGCATCTGCAGGGTAGGCCTGGGCCTGGCGCTTCCCACAGGCTACCCTGTAGCATGATTAGCTTTAGCAGTGCTGGCACTATTACTATTACTATTACGATTACTAGTACTATTGCTATTATTGCTATTGCTGTTGCTGCTACTGTTAATGTTGCTGTGGCTGTTCCTCTTCCTCCTCCTCCTCCTACTCCTACTTCTACTACCACCACCACCACCACCACCACCACCACCACCACCACCACCACCACCACGCATGATGAATCACATCCAGCTTTCAGACATCTATGTATCTGTATGCTATAATATACCATAAACCTGCACCTTCCATATGTGCAAGGATGCTGTTCTGGGTGCTGAGGCAGTGTTCAAGGCACTGCCGAAAAGATTTGGTTGTTTCCATACAGGGGGTCTCACTATGGACCCCCCTACATTCCAATCACAAGTATGGGGACCAGCCAAAAATGGACCCTTATTTTGGGGAAACCTGCATGTCAACACTCCATGCGACAGTCTGACTTTCAAACAACCATCTCAGACTTTTACACCGAAGAAGACACACCACACACCCCAAATAAATTTCCTCTGCCTAGCAAGGAATGAAGGAAGGGATACTTATGGTAGTCACAAGTATATAACCCGGAAGTATATACTAGGTTCCATTTTCTTCCATTCCTTTATTTCCTTCTAACCAGAGGCAAGATACAGCTGGTCTCCATGACTGAGTTCAAACCCAGAACCGGGCGAAATCACCCAATGCAGGGGCCAAATAAATACCAACATTGTGGTCCTAGCTTACTTGTTCAAATATGGTACTACAGGGTACCTCACATAGAGCTCAAAGTGAAATCGGAAGTTATTTCGGCCTCTAGAGCATTCTGTCTCTAGCCCCGCCCAGGATTCAAAAACCAAACCAGCCGCTTCTGATTGAATGATTAAGTTTAGGGTTAAGGGTTTAGGGTATAGGGTTTCGGGTTTAGGGACGGTCATTGTTTGAGGTTCCATGCTTTGGATCCTTCAGGCAGTTTGGGGATTCGGACCTCCACTTTTTCACTCTCAGCGTGCCTTTGTTTTGTATTCAGGGTTTCTTGATCACCGACTGCTGGTCCATGATGATGCCGTGGTTACCACCAGCCAGGGGTCCCAGCTTGATGGCAAGTCATACTTTGAGGTTAGAAAATATCAGGATATAGTCACCATTAAGTAGATAGAATATGGCTTTGGGTACATTGTAATAAGATCCCCATATACCCCATATTCTATCTAGTGGGCTGTACGTGGCGCAAGGTTTCCATCAACCTTTGCGGGGATTTGTTCATCAGGTCTATTGGCACAGGACACTTGGCCGCTACCTGACCCCTCAACCTCCAGGAATAACATACGACAAAAAAACACAAACGGCATGTAAACTCATCTCAAAACGCCTGAAGGGATGGGTCAGGGCTCTTGAGGCAGTTTATCCCGTAATTATAAAATGCGAGCTTCAATAAATTAATGCCAGCAAATATTCGAGCTGCTAGCCAGCGTCTATAAACTCGCTCGCAAGAGGTGAATAAGTTGAGAGAAATCCATAACCAAACATATGCACATTAGCGTACCTGTTGCGTGTCAGCCGCTTACTATCCAACCTACGTGTCGTTGAAGATCTCACAGAATTTCCACCGCATGTGTGGCCTCAAGGTCACGAAGGTGAATGAACAAGGGAACGCTTTGAGTACAGTGTGACAAGTCTCCAAAAAACGAGAGCATAAAGGATCCCACATTAAGGATATGAATTCCTACACGCCTGCTGCGTCCGTGTAAGAGAAGCCTAACACGTCACAAGTTCAAACTGTTTTGAGGATTAAAATCAGACTGCTCGCAGCACGCCCCAGGACATCGCATGACGTGTAGCATTACAGAAAACAGTCGTGCTACCCGCTGAGCTCCTTCAACTGCCAGTGTCCTGGAAAATCTCTGCAAGGAAAACCGCCGCCGTCGCCACCACCACCGCCACCACCACTGCGCTACCACATACAACCACTGCTGCTACCACTTACAACTACTGCTCAGAAGAATTTACCTGGTAAGGAGGAGGACAAAGCCTCGTTCAAGCCCGCCAGACCCCCCGTGTTGGGGCCTTCCGGATTTCCACGGCGGCCAGCCACCGGCAATGTGAATGCCATTTGGTCAAAACTCCTTGCCTAAGCCTTAAACCATTCAAATCTAAATCCTCAAACCAACCTAAACCCCAAACCCTGAAACCTTGGTCTTTCGAAACCTCTGAACCAACCTTCCTACAAAGCCTGCAGTACTCCATTCAACCTTTCATATCTGTATGATGCCCCTTATGTGGGTTTGGATTCAGGGTTAAGGGAATGCTTCCTGTACAACCCGCACTGCGCTCTCCAACTCCTAGACTCTCAGATAGTCCCCTTATTCCGACTTACAACCCTTACACAACACCCTGATGCTGTACATATACCGTCTCCTCCAAACCCCAAGCCCCCTATCCCAAACCTTAAACCCCAAATCCGAACACCTGAAGCCTAAGAGAGCTCGGGAAGGAGATTTGACTGTAGCCGCAGTGTCAGGGGACCCACGCGCTGCAACGTCAGGTGCCAGGTCCCGCCCCGCCCCGAGCCAAAAGGTTCAAATCTCAGGAGTCTAGGCTACAAGGCTACCAAGGCATGAACCGGCCTCAAACAAAAGCTGCTATTATCTCTGGGTGCCATTGTGTATTGGGATATAGACCGAGTTTCCTTTTCATTGTCCACTTTATTTTCGATTTGATTCTCCTTTGTTGAGATAATCTCTAAACCCTATATCACACATTAACTGGAAAACTATTCCGTCACGTTCCATTCATGGTGGCATACTGGCAGATCTACCTTTGCTGGTGGAAGTTGAATATTCAGGGTTGGTGAAGCTTCTAAGGTCTAGCTCAAAAGCCAGACGTGCATTTGTGAAACTGTAGTCCTGTACAATCCCAAATAATACACAGTAGTTCCCATTTTCTTTTCCATTATAGCTGTATATACCCCTATATAGCCCCATTATTCATGGCAGATAATGGTTTTGATTCCACTGCAACTGGCACAGTCTTCTAGGCCTCAGCAACAAACAGCAACACCTTCTGCAGGCATTTACAGTATGAGCTCGCAAGGCTTATAAACTCACAAAGATAGGTCTATCTGTTCACAACGGCGGGTAAAGGCCGGATCCCCAACGTTGCAATGTGGACCGTGGAGGGTCCGAAATCCAAACGCAAGTTCAATTTCAGAATCTTTGTCGAGCCCAGTGACATATGTATATGCTCACAGCTTCCAGCTGCTGACAGGAAAATTCACCTAAACACTTCATCTCAGGCATTAACACAGGCATGTGCTCCTGTGTCTGAATGGGACTGGCCCTGGCAAGGAATTAGTAGTTAGCCAGTGAACTCTATGTTTCAGGATTTAAGGTTTAGGCTCAAGTCATTGCGCTGAGCCCTTCACAAGCCCAAACGACAGAGCAGAGTGTTATTGCCTGGCACACACTGCAAAAATTCAAACGACGTGATGATTGAGTAGCTGGGAGAAGACACAGGCAGCATTGTGCAGCCTAGCACATGCCTCCGGCAGGATTGTTTCTACTGCTGCTGCTGGTGCAATAGTCCTGCTTGCGCCGCTATGATTACTGAAATCTATAGCCATGCTTGTGGTTCAGAAATGTTTGCGGGTTTTGGATGTGGTGGCTTTTGCAGTGATGCAATGTAGCTCTTATAGCGAACACCGTCTTACCACTTGCAACTTGTCGGAGACCACAAGTCCACAACCGCTTGCCCTACAACCGCTTGCCCTGGCAGGCGTTGTATAAGAGAACATAACACAACATGGGGACCATAGGGAGTTATTATATCAGTAATATGTAAGGCTTATGTCTGATGTGAAGTCCTACATGGTAACTCCCCTCCTGTAATTGCCTAGGACAGATCTTCAACCCTTAGCCCTCAATCCAAGCTCAAACGCCAACCTCGCCCCCGTGTAAACCCTAAACCCTATAGACCCCCTTAAGTAGATAGAATATGGCTTTGGGTACATCACAATAAGATCTCCATATACCCCATATTCTATCTACTTAAGAGGGACTGTAAACCCCAAACCTCTTTCTTCTTGAGCAGCCACCATGCCCCCCCCGAATTCTAGGGGCTTTAAGGGGTTAGGGGTTGAGGGCTCAAGGGTATATTGGGGCTAGATAGGGATAATGGGACAGAGAATGGAAACTACTACAATTTGGTTATATAGGGTTTAGGGGTTTAGGGCCCTTTCCCCATCACTTTTTCAGGATTCTAGAGATACATACGCAGTATAAGGAGACTAGGAGGAACCTCTTGTTCTGAAAGATCCTCTAATGACATCCTGAAGAAACTGTTCTTGTGAAGTTCATGTGCCTGGCATTCTACAACAGTTCTGTCAGGATACCAAGCATGCTAAGCACTTTCTCGAGCTCTAACTATACTCTTGCTGCTCATCGGAAGTGACCACTGCCGGCTGGCCGTGTATCCATTGCATTCATCCTCAAAGATTCTGTTGCAGTCTGTGGCTCGGAGTGATCAGTCAGGGGTTACGGCAACGGTGCCACCAAAGAAGTACGTGCAACACTTGATCAGACAAGCGACCTCTTAGCAAAATCAAGGTCCCCGTGTATACCAACAATGACAATAGCGCCCTAATTATCGGAACCTATCAAAAGGACACATAACTTTCACAAACCCCTCCTGGGGTAAGTTGCAGAAAGAAAGGTCTACGAGGTTTCAAGCGGTCGACCCAAATCATGCTGCCTCATGAGAAACCCCCTGAAGACCCTCACTCACCTCAGTGTTGGGGGATGTAAACAAATATTTCCGTGCAAAAACCAAGGCTCCCATGCACACCTAGGGTTTAGGGTTTAGGGATCAGGGTTTAGGGTTTAGGGATGAGAGTTTAGGGTTTAGGGATCAGGGTTTGGGGTTCAGGGATCAGGGTTTAGGGTTGAGGGTTTCGTGATGGCACAGCAGTTTAGGGTTTAGGGTTTACACAGCCAATATGACATCATGTGGCTTCGGGTGCAACTCGCACCTGTGCACAATAGCCATCATTAGTTCATGGGACTTGCCCATCAGTTGAGGTAGAACGGCCCTTAAGAAAGCGATGACTGAGACTCAAAGAGCAGATTTGCTCAGATCGAAGCCACGCATCTCATTTAAACGCTAGTTGCTGGAACGCCGAGAGTTTCCCTCACAGATGGAGACTTCAGCAAGGGACGTGCATGTCGATGTCAAGGTGTACGAAGTGGGCATACTTAGAACATGTCAAGACTTAGATGAGTCTCTTTTACGCCACGACTGTTACTTGTACCTTAGGGTTGAGTTTAGGATTTAGAGATTTTCCGGCTTGGGGTTTAGGGAGACCGGTTTCAAGCACCATCATTCATCCGCTCACATTCCTAGCAAGACAAGAAATACCTCGCCTTTTGGGAGACCCAGAGCAACCTATTGAAGCCGAGAGGTTTTCTTGCCCTGAGGACCCGGAACATATGCTGTGGCGTACCCTTTGCCTGCAAACCCTAAAGCCCAAAGACCAGAAAAGCCTTATCCTAAATCGAGTTAGGTCCAACTAGAGGCTTCAGATCAAATACAGGGCTCTGCACAGTGTAAATGCTGCAGGGTATTTGGGCTCAAAACTTAGCACTTCAGGATTGTGGTCTTCAAGCTCAGTGCTTAGGTTTCGACATCCTTCCGACCCCCTTCCCTCCCATCTGCGATGTGGTGCACACTTCGGGTACGGAACCACCTGAGGCTAACAACTGCAGGGAGCAAGATGTAATATGTCCAGTCAACATGAGAATGTCTCAAAGCCAAGATTCCGAGTGAATTCATGGGATATACGGGGTGCATACCTGCGATAGGGGGGGTCCCCAATGAGGATTGCATGAGGGAAGTTTCGAAGACTCCCCGATGTCCTGTACAACTATCGACCCAAGGACACTGGATCTTGTGGGTTTAGGGTTTAGGGTAATATTTTTGGGCCTCAACTCCACTGTATGGAACCTATATCCACTCACGGTCTTCCATTGGCAACTTCAGTCTTCCCTTAGTGTTTAGGCTTCAGAGTTTCCAATTGCTGGCCATAAATTTGACAGCCCCCCATGTTCCAAAAGTCAAGATTTGGGTAGTACTGACTGGACTGTCTACATAAACCCTAAACCTTAAACCTTACATGTGGTGGTTTGTTCTTGAAGCATCTGGGCGTCCAGTCGGGAAGGCCTTATGCCACCTTTACTCACAAAAGCAGCCTACACCGGCGCCTTAAACTTATGCTAGGGTAGTCTTGGGTGCCCTATCAAAATATCTGTGGCTGTAACAGGACTATGTAGGAACTACGGGTTGCAACAATCATTTTCTTTAAGAAATGTTCAAACCTTCCCCTGTTTGGTTGTCAGATCTCCTCGCAGGGTTTCATGCAGAGCTTGCTTTCGGGTTTTAGGGTTTAGTTGCTCCTGCTGTACCATTAGCCTCAGACCTTCAAACCACATGTAATGGCATCCCGAGTCCACGCAGGTCTTGCACGCTACAAGCAGTACGGACTAGGGGTGGATCTGTGGGTTCCTCTAGCTTACCCTTCTAGAGTCCATGTGATGCCCATATGTTTCTATGCATATGTATATTCATTGCCTCATCCCAAGACTACCGAATAATATGCTAGCTTCAGAAACCCCATGTGAAAATTGAGGCGATTCTGGGTTGTTGATGCCTCCTTTTTCTGTGTTAAAGGTCTGGGGTTCCGGGGATTGTTCTCACCATGCAGTAGTACCGCGTGTTCTAGCTCCTGCTGGCACGGCTACATGAATCAAATGTCTTAGTTAGCACCACATGGAACTTTCCATAGATAGGTCCCGAACTTTCCATAGATAGGTCCCCACACAGACCCCAATATGAACTATAGTATAAAACTCCTAGCATCCCCCTTAATAACCCCTAAAATAACCCCCTATATAATCCGCTATACAACCCCCTTAAAGGAGTTTAGTCTATAGCTCATGTACAACACTCAACTCACAAGGACTCCCGACCCTGGAAGGCCCTGGTACTTCAAAAACCTCTCATCCCTTGCGTTTCTCTTTGCCCATCCCCTAGGATTCCGTGGGCCATCGTCCCTTCTGCCGACACCTGTTGTCTCCTTAGTCCTATAATACGAACAATATTTTTACTAACTCCATAGGGGTATTCTATAAAAAACAAAACTTTAAAGAAAATTCCTAAACTACAGAAGCCCTAAACCCAGAACCCTACCCCACAGTACCCCTGGATCCAGTCCGGGATACCAAGATAAGCAGGCCGCGTCATGGTTGCCTGCCGCGAGCCCTTCTATCTCCAAATGAATGCAACCTCTTAGCCTTAGCCTGCGACGAATGAACTCAAGGCAGTTGGTAGTTTCCAATAATAAGGGATCGAGATATGGTACTTTCCCTAAATGGGGGGACCTTAAGATAGACCCCAAAATACTATAGTCCTTATCATAGGTGCCCCCAAAATGGTATCCCTAATTTTAGGAAACTCCCATACAGACCCCAAAGTACTATACTCGTGAACCCGAAGCATCGAGGTCCGGAGTGGGTTTAAGCTCTGTGGCCTAAGGTTTACGGCTTGGAGGTGGGAATGCTGGAAACTCCCCACACCCAAGGACACCCCTCCTCCCTGATGAGGCTTACTAATGATTGGGGTGTCCTCAAGGGGTGGAGGGCTTCATTAATTTAGGGTTTAGGGTTTCTCATGAAAGCCCTACATATTCAAGTGACCTGCAGGTGGGAACGCAGTGGTCCCGCAATGGTCGCAAGCCGGTCCGCCTTGAAAGAAGTGTGCTTTGGCTCCCTAAACCCTAAACCCTGAACCCTAAACTCTGAACCCTAAACCCTGAATCCTAAACCCTAGTCCCCGTAGGCTAGGTCATGCTTGCAGGGCTCCTAGAGAACAAAAAACAGCATGGAGCCCAACACTATGAGCTATACTATATCTTATGGGATGCCTAGAAGGCTGCCCGCCCGAAGACCCGTCGTATAATGTGGACTCAAGCGTAGGGATCCATGTTGCTGTGCTCTTCTACTTGACACCAACTACCGGCAGCGATGAGGCTTTGCAGGGCTCGTCAAACTTCTTGTTGTTGTCTTCGGAAGTCTCCAACTCTGCTCTAGGATAACGGGGCCCGATCTAAGGCAGGAAGGAGTCAGAGGCTTGTGTTGTTATGTTGTTTTTGGTGCCTGGCCGGAGGCATGAAGCTCTTCACCGGCTTGTGTAAAGGATTGGTAAGGAATAATATGAACAATTTTTGCAGGCTTCTACGCTATCATGAGGCTCTGGACCGATGAACGCCATGCGGCACAACACCCCTACGCAGTTGTTCCTCCAGCACAACAATCCCTCGGTTTATCCTCAAAAGACGAGGTTGCGCCAGAAGAACGACTGTCACGCAAATGCCCATAAACTTCGCACCCCACCAGACCTCCCCATCTAAGAGGTGCAATGCTGTTGCAAGCAGGCCAGATTTGGATTATTCCTTGTCTTGTGTCTCACCATTGCTTCTGGATAATATTGTTCAGAGCTTTAGGCACACCCGGGGAACAACCAAAAAAAATGGGGATCTCTGGCCACGCAAAGCCTCTTGATGTATACCATACATGGAGAGGGAATGCTGTGGAGCCCTTGTGGTGAAAACTACTACCCCAAACATTCCCTCAACCCTAAATCCCTAAACCTTAAACCCTGAACCCTAAATCCCCAAGCCCTAATTAAACCCTGAACCCAGCTCCCCCAGTCGTCTGGCAGAAGCCTACTTGGTGTGATCCCCCCTTTGAGGTCCCCTTCTGGAGCTTTTCCTCAAAATAGAAGGCCCGAAGGACTACAGGTTCGTAGGGGTTTACTGCTTATACAACTCGAAAAGGCTTCCGGCCGCGACTTTGGTGCGGATCTTGTGCAAGTTTCCGCTTTAACTTTTGCCCTATGCAATTTGTACTTACCTGGACCTGAGGGTTCGGGGGTCTAGGGTGATTCTGCGTTCGGGGTTTTAGGTTTTAGCATCTCAGAGATTTCAACATCACATCCCTGTAGCCTGCACTTGCCGCGAGAAATGGAACCTGTGTTCATACTTCCCAAAACAAACCCACATGATGGCCCAACTGCCTGAAATCCAAAGCCCATAAATCCTAAATCTTTTCAACCCAAACCCTAAACCCCAAACCCTAAGACTCCAGACCCCTAAACCCTAAACCCAAAACCCTAAACCCTAAACCCAAAACACATGAAGCCTTTGGGGAGATGCTGGCTTCAGGTCGGAGCAGATTCGTCGCAGTCTTTGCGCAAGGTCAAAGAATTCGGGGTCCAGCTCGGGGATCGAATGTTTCGGGTTTAAGGTTTAAGGTTTAGAGTTTGGTGTTAAAGTTTGGGGTTTAAGGTATAGGGTTTAAGGTTTAGGGTTTAAGGTTTAGGGTTTAAGGTTTAGGGTTTAGGGGGACAACGAAGATGGACTCCTTGAAAGAGGAGTCTACCGGGTCCATAGAAGGTCTATTCTATTTGGCTGCCCGCCGGGGTCCCCAAACCCAACAAACTGGATGTAAAGGGGTATATAGGTTTAGGGTTTAGGATTTGGGGGAGGATTTAGGGGGTTTAGGATTTAGGGGGTAGGATTTAGGGTTTAGGATTTAGGGTTTAGGATTTAGGGTTTAGGATTTAGGGTTTAGCGTTTATTTTTGTCTGCTTGGGTGCTCTTGCGGGCTTAGCACTGGGAGGTGAGATCTGATAAAGGGACTTTACAGGGAACCCCAAACAGGGAACCCCGAGAATATAGTAGGAGTGTAATAGGAATATACCTACTAGGGTCTACATATTTTATTATATTCCTACTATCTTCTTGGGGTTGCCTGTTTGGGGTTCCCAGTGCAGTCCCTTGACAATCGGGAGAAACGCAGTATTCCTTATAACAGCTTCCGACAACTCAATTTGAGACTCCCACTACATGATCATGTCACGTTGAGGTCCCAAACCCTATAAGCCCTAAACCCCAAACCCTAAACCCCAACCCGAATGTGTAGAACCTCGGGGATAGCGGCTCCCTGAAACCTGATCATGGTTGAGAGTTCAGCGCTTTTTCGGAAACACCTGTCGTATGTTCGACATAGGAGTAGGGGCATCTGCGATCAAAAGAAGAATAGGTGCAAGCGCAAAGATTACTATAATATGTCAGTTATAGTCTAAGCTTCTAGTATCCCGCTTAATAACCCCTGTAGTAGCGCCCTATATAACTTCCCTAGAAGGAGTTTAGACTATAGCTCAGAAATATCCCAATGGAAACTATAGAAACCCTAAATAATCGTTTCCATTTTCTTTTCCATTATCCCTATACAACCCCCTGTATAACCCTAATACAGCTTATATGGAAGTGAGTCATCATAGCTCCCCATTTCTAACCCCGCCATCCTTGCATTCCCGCCCCCCCTTTGGCAGCCTCTGGGGTTCTATAGTGTCAACCTCAGAAGGAAGTCATGGGATCTAGGGAATTGTAGGGATTATATAATAAGGGTTATATGAGGATTATGGGGGGTATATTGGGTTTATATAGGGATAATGGAAAAAGAACATGGAAGCTACTATTTAGGGCTTAGGGTTTCGGGTATGGTCCCCCTTGAGTAGATAGAATATTCAGGTTATATAGGGATAGTGGAAAAGAAAATGGAAGCTACTATGTAGGGTTTAGGGTTTAGGGTCCCATGGTGAGGGGTCCCCATAAATTAATAATGAGGATTATCGTATTTTGGGGTCCATATTGGGGTCCTGGTATACTGTAGTACCATAATTTCTCAGGTAGAAGGTACTTAAGGTCATGCAGAACTTTTAGTATCCACCGTTTCTCCGCAGGTCAACAAGTCACCTCCCGTAATACTGCCAGCCCCCGAAAAAGCAAAGCATGTTGACACTGCCACATGAAAGCTAAGCCTTTAACCTCAACAACTCACAAGCCTACGGAACCTTACACCCTGAACCTGAACTGCCAAAACCCTCTGAACCCAAGCTCCAGAGCCCATAATTCATCCAAGCATCGTACCATTTCGCCGGATCCCTGACCTCAGGTGCAGGTAGGCACCTACAAGTCCTTCAGTATCCACCTAGAAAACAACAGGAAATACTTTGCACCACCTCGGACAGGCGGCCTTTAAACATCAGGCACCACACGCCCAACGATTATATAGGGATTATAGGGTATATAATGGGGTTATATAGGGATAATGATAAAGAAAATGGAAGCTACTATAGTATATTAGGGTATATACTGGGGTTATATTGGAGTTATGTTATGGTAACCCCTGAGCCCACCAAAAACCCAAACCTGCAGGCTTCTCCAACAACAATCCAGCCAAGTCCTTCGAAAGAAGCCGTTCCAACCAAGCCCTTTCGACCAAGAACCCCAACGAAGCCTGTACAAGGTGCAGATCGGCGGAAAGGGCTAGGTTGATGGATTGAATTGGCTTCACTTGTTTCATGGCATGCTGCTCCTTCAGTCTTGGATGATGTAACCCCCAAATAACCCCAATATCTATACCCCAGTTTCCGTTTCATTTGCCATTTTATTGTCCATTTGATTCTCTCCTATTGGGCAAACTAGTAATTTTCTCTTATCCCTATATTATACCCCTACATTATACCCCTATATATTCCCTAAATAGTAGTTTCCTTGTTCTTTCCATTATCCCTAAACCCTAAACCCTATATTACCCGAGTATAGCAGTTTCCATTTTCTTTTCCATTCTCCCTATACCCCTACTAACCTCGTCTGCCGGTCCGGTGGCTCAAAACCTAGCATAGGCCAGCGCAATAGGGGTTTGGTGTTGCTTGGAAGGCCTATAGTCTCCCTTAAGTAGATGGACTATGGGGTATATGGGGATCTTCTTATAATACACCCAAAGCCATATTCTATTTACTTAAAGGGAACTATAACTGGAGAACCTTGGCTGGGGCTAAGGCCCTTGCTCTGAAAACGGTCAAGGGCTGAGGGAACTTGGCTGTAGGGGTCTGAACAACTAGTACGTAGAGTAATGGAGCAGATTCCGAATGGAAAATCGGGTTATAGTTCCCCTTAAGTGGATAGAATATGGGGTATATGGGGATCTTATTATAATATACCCAAAGCCATATTCTATCTACTTAAGGGGGACTATACGCGTATCTATTTGCTCTTCATCTTCACCTTTACACTACCTTCCTGACTAACGACCGTTGGCCTCCTTCCTCACTTGCCGGAAAACACAAGCCCTGCACTTTTCGCGACAGCAGTGCACCAATCAGTGGTTTTCCTGGCCTTGGGAGCATCCAAAACAACCTTTGAAACGTAAAATGACACACTCCGCAAACGCGAAAGAGCACCTACGAGTTAAGACCTTGACACCTGCACCTGCCTGTCGACCCTCTAAATGCAACGACACGGGAACCAAAGGTTCCCAAAACCACCAACTTTGACAAGAATGGCCGGGTGACATTGAGAAGCACCTTCGCTTTCGGATATTCTTTCATGAGCTCCAGGTACATGCCTGGATTGAATTTCTGACATCAGGGCCCTTCTGAGCCACAGGTTCTGGCGTAAAACGGGTCTTTGGGCACCTAGGCTGTAACGGGTCAGCTGGCTATATAATTGAGAGATAAGCCCCGTTGAGATTGGTTCCTGCTTCTAGGCCCTCAACAAAGTGTGCGATCCCACTCAGATGCCCTGCAGGTACTATGAGCTTAGGGTTCAGGATAGTTCTAGTGTCTAATGAGCTACGTACATACCACGTTTCCAAGAATTCCACGTAGCAAGTATCAGAGGAAAAGGAGGAGGAAGAGGAGGAGGAAGAGGAGGAGCGGCAACAGCAACAGTTGCCGCAAGAACCGTCACCGGCGATGAGAGGTCTGGGATTGAGCTAAACAACAGCGACAATAGCCACCATACGTAACAAAGTGCTCTACAAGCCGTCTGGAAGCAGGACATGCGCCAAAAAGTGGAACAGAATGAATTTTCAGTCACCCACAACCTTCTACCAGTAACCCAGGACCCCTTTCAATCCCAAACCTAGGCACTCTAGCATACCAACGGAAGCTCTTATTTCATACCAGTTGATGGCGCTTTCTTTGTGTTCAGAAGGAGTACTTTCAACCTAGAGCCCTTCAACCCTAAATCCTACGCCCAAAGAACATGAACCCTGAACCGCAAAGCACTCCCCACGTAAACCCCAAACCCTAGACCCCGACCTTCAAGCCCTAAACCCTAAACGCTAAAACCCTAAACCCCAATCCATAAACCTTAGACCGTAGACCCTAATTCCTAAACCCTGAATCCTGAATCCTAAGCCCCCATCCAAAAAACTCCAAACCCTGATCCCGGAGAGGCAGGATGCCACAGGCAGGATAGTCCAGTGTTGCCTTGTAACTTCCCTTGCCTGACAGATGGCTTAGAGCGCTCGTGTAGGGCTTGGGGTTTGGGGCTTAGGCTTTGGGGTTCAGGAGTTGAGGTTTAAGAGCTTGGCGTTTAAGGGGTTGAGATTTAAGAGTTTGGGGTAAGGTGTTTGGGGGTCAGAGTGTAGGGCGGCGGGTTAGGTTGTAGGGTGGAGTATCCGAAGGTTCAGGGCTGGATCGTGGGCATTGATACGTGGTCACGAGTCATGATATTCCTGCTTTCCTACGAAGCTCCATGTGGGCTATAGTCCGAACTCCTAGTATCCGCATAGTACAGGCCTGGGGCAGCGGCTGGGAAGCGCCTAGGGCCCCCTTCATAACCCAAATAGAACTCCCCAAGATAATCCCATACATAACCCCCCTTCAGGAATTTAGACTATAGCCCATGTAGATTCTTCCCCTGACCCGATACTTCCCTTAAATGGATGCTTCACCCAAACCCTAAACCCCTTAACTGTGAGACTCTGCTGGCTACAACCAGATGCAATGGGTAGTTTCCCAAAATAAATTCAAGGGAACTCAATATACATCCAAAAAACGATAATCCTTATTATAGGGACCTCTAAAAAAGAACCCCTAATTTTGTGAAACCCTAAACCCTATATATCCCCATATACCCCTATGGAACCCCTATATCCCACTTTAAAGGTACCCCTACTTTTTGAGGGTGTTTGGAAGGATCCTGAGGAGTTCTGCTTGCAGCTTACCCTGATCGCTCCAGCATCTCCGTACTTTGCACCCGACTGATGGGTGGCGAACTACATTGAGGAACAAGGCCCCGATTTATGCACAACATAAGTTGGTCATTACTGCAACAAACCCTAGACCCTAACACTAATCCCCTAAACCCTAAACTCTGAGATACCCCAGCCCCCCTCCATATCCCTGTGTCCTTGCCTGAAGAACCTTTCTTAATGCGCTCCCTTTTGTTGGGGTTTAGGGTTTAGGGGCTTAGAGTTTAGGGTTTAGGGTTTACTTCCTACCCCCCCTCCCCTCCGTCACCGACTCCCAGAATGGTTCTCTGGGTACTATTTTCAAGGCTCCCCAAATGATTCATGAATAGATTCCCGTGTACAACAACAAGGGAACATATGAATTATCCCACCAAAGTGCCACCTAGTTCAAAGCGTATTCACAGAAGTCCAACTCAGAATTCCTAAGCCCAAGTCATAACTCATAATTAATCTAAAGCCCGAATCCCTGGAACTGGCATCTCGAACTTGAACTCAGGTCATTCCGGCAAAAACCTCCGAATTTAATGACTATATACACCCTTGTATACCAAACCCTCAACCCGAAACCATGTAAGTCCCGGCCGTCTGGGGTCGTAAAGATGGCTCTCCAGTCCGGCTTGCCATTGTAGGCGGCAATCCACTTGGTGTAGTCCTTTTTCTTCCTCAGCGACATGCTGCACGTTCATGGTTCCCCCGGAGCACGCGGAATATGCTAGTTTCCATGAGATGGGGGCCCAACATAAACCCAACAATTGCCATAATCCTTGTTAGAAGAGCAAAAAAAAGCCTGAAACCCAAGTTGGCTGTGCTTTCTGCTCCTGACAAATTAAATCCACCGAGACCCCCCTTACTGACTTCTGGTTAGCAAGGAATGAAGGAAAGCATCCTTGCAGTAGTCCCTATATAACTACTATTTGCTTAAGAAACACACAAAAATTTATCAAAGAAAAACTAATCTTCCTTATAAGAGTTATATAGGGATTAGCATTTTTAGGGTTCTTAAGCAAATAACCACCAAGAAAATTATGCTTTGTTCATGCTGATTTCCGTTCCTTCGTTCCCTCGAACCAGAGGTAACACTAACACTGTGCCCTAAACCTAAACCCTAAGAGATTATGTAGGAACATACTTCTCAAGCCGCTTGGAAAAGCGAAAGCACTCAGATGGACTGACATGCTCAAGTGTGTATAGGGCTTAGGGTTGAGGGTTGAGGGGTAGGGTTGAGGGTTTGGGGGTTTAGGGTTAGAGGATCCCCTTCCCCAAATCCTGAGCTTTTAACTTAAACCCGAAATCCAAAACCCTTAGCCCAGGCATGGAGCCAAGGGCTGAAAAGTATGAGATCTAGTCTCAATGGTATGCTCAGAACCATAACCTGGGGCCACCGAGCAATCAGACCAATCCCACTGCAAAACCTGAAGCACCCAATCCAGAGATCAAAGCCCATGCAGGTTGTTAAGGAGGAAAAGGTCTTTTTGGGACTACATTTAGCGTTTCCAGCCCCCTCAAACCCTTGATCAACCCTAAACCCTAAACTGATCCCCCTTCTAGCAAAAACATGCAGACCAGAAAGCAGCTAGATAATTTCCTCAAAAAGCACCTTTACACTATGTGCACTGTGCACCCTGCTCAAAAAGCTCCCACGTAACTGCTAATCCCTTGCCACTTATATTAAACACCGCCTAATACTAATTCACTCTTCCAGGGGCCTCAAAATCCTGAAGATCGCGCTTAAATGGCCTAGACTGCATGCTTTTCAAAGGAGCCAGTACGGATCCCTCTAAAAACACACTGGAGGGGTTCCGAGATCCCTTTTTTATTTCCTGGGTTTCTGGTGTTGTTAAGAAAGGTGTTCATGAGGGAGTTCAAGAAAAAATACCCTATCATATTACAGTAATTTCCATTTTCTTTTCCATTATCTCTATATATCCCCTAATGAACCAATAGAATCAAGAACATTCTCGGTTGCCTAGGTGTTCGTTGTCTTGTGCAAAGCTGTTTGTGTTTGATCTTTTACAAAGGACTACTGTAAGGGAATTCAACTAGAATTAAGGACCTCCTTTCTTTCCAAGATTTTCATGTTGCTGAAGGCTTGAAACGAAAATCAGGGACCCCCTTTGTTTTCTCGATTTGTGTTGATTTTATGCCGTCTTGACTACAGGGGAAGTTAACGCGAATTACTGAAAAGAAACCAGCAAACCCAATTAATCAAAGTCCTGTGCCGTGAGGCATCCCCTCTATGCCCGAATCATTTCTTGAGGCAGTGTGAAACGGAGCCCTGTCTAATACTTTCAAGAAATATCCGCGCCAATGTTGAATGTCGGTCAGTCCACAAATTGTTCACTATTGGGGGACATGGTCTGATACTAGGGGGAAAGAACTATGCAACACCAGACTCCCTGCATAGTCCCTGCAGCCTTCGACAGAACCCTGCAAATCCGGTGTTTCTTGCAGGAGAAGCCTTTGCAGCGCGGCCACAGAAACATAAAGATCCCCTCCCGCAAAGGATGGAAGGACTTTTCTGTGGGAGTCTTATGCTTATGTCACACTTATGTCCGTGTTGCGCCGGCTGCTGCTTACGGCAGAGATTCCCCGAAAAATGGCTTCTCGGTTGGCCGCCTTACCCTCTGCTCTGAACCCTAATCCTTTGAACCCTAAATACTAAACCCGAAGCTCGAAACCCTGCACCCTCTACTCCCTACCCATGCTCTATATATATATATACACACACACGCATCTATGCACCCATAGCGCCCCAGTTTGTGATCCTATGCCGAGCAGAGGGCGCATTCTCAAACATGTGATAGCACGGGCCGTCCAGAAGCTTCTCAAGCGCCAACTTTGTCGAGTTTGTGCCCGTCCTGGGAGCTTCTCTAAATTCGGGTATCTTTCGGGACTACGGGATAATATACATATATATATATAATATGTGTATGTATATTCCTTTACATACGTTCTACATAAGGGTCATAGTGCAACTACGGAGGTCCTGACTAGGGAATCCCATGTTTCAGATTTAGGCTTCTACCCAATGAGCGGGTGCATTGCATGCCCTATAAACCACAACTCGCCTGGGGAGCCTGAACAAAATGTGCTGTTCAGGAATGGTGCTACTACTGACTGGATAGGGCAACCTGAGCAGAATCAAAACAATGGCAATACAACCCATAAAGCGAACTTCCATTTCAAATTTGGAGCCGGCTTTCCTCGAAAAACAAGACGCGAAATCTAAGCCGACGAGTCACCTCATCAAGACCAGTGAGTTGCACATGGTAGGATTTCCCACGTGCTATTATTAAAGACCCCTGCAATCACCAAACAATTGGGGGGATATTCAATGTGAGGTGTTGGATGAGTTGTTGGATATTAGTAAGAAGGGATTAATGGAAGCACATTGGACGGAGGAAATCTTGCACTGCTTGGCATCCTTAATGCGGGTGTATAGGGTGTAGCAGGTTTGTCAGAAAAGGCCTCCATCAACAGTATAGTTAATTGTTACATTAGAGTACAAGTCTTGGTCATAGCAAGAATATCTTAGTAGAAGCAATATTTACAGCCGGAAAAATAACAGTCATAATTATGGTAAAAACACAATTCACAATAGTAACGGTAGTAGCAATGGTAAAACATAATGGTCATAACATAACGGTCATAGTGGTGTACTCTTTTGAAACTACATTACCCTCCCTCTAGCTGATCATAGAAGCTCCAAATTCCAGGCATTCCCATCGCTACCAGCAGTGCTCATATGAGGCATTGTCTAAACTCCGGGTATCCCCCTTAGTAACCCCTGTAATAGAAACCCTATATAATCCTCCATTATAACCCCCCCCCGCCCTGTAAGGAGTTTAGACTATAGCTCATATTACCCTTCTGTCGTTCTTGAAGCTCTACTGCTCATTCCTGGTTCTGCATGTTACGACTCCGCAAATCTGCAATCTCTCTGCTTCACGCTAACCACCTCCCCCCAACATGCCATCATCCTCTCGGCCTGTAGGGGTTGCTTCGTAACAATAGGGGGGGTGAGAACACTCCCAAGTCCTGCCCACCCTGAAACCCTAAACCTGCAGAAGACTGACTTGCTAGCGCGATCCTCCCCTGCATAGACCTTGTCTTACTATAGTACCCACCAAAACCGTCTTCTGAAACTTCAGGCCCAAACATTACAACCCCTAAGCCCCAATACAGACCCAGGTTGCAGGGTAGCTAACCCCCACTTATTCTGATGTCTGAGACCTAAACTCTAGACCCCTGGAGCCCCCTAAACCCTGAACCCTAAACCCCCAGTGTCTGTCCTGCCCCATCCCGCACCGATCAGCACCAACTCAGGCACCGGGGCATCTCCACCAACCAGCGGCTGCTCCATGGCGAGCTTCGGACCCTGGGGCACCTACAACCCCAACAAAGAGCCGAAGCGTAGGAAGGCAGAACCCTGGGACCCTACATTCCTAGCAGCTGGTTACATCGCATGAACACCAGGAGACGCAGCTGCTGCAAGGTCTTGAAAGAAAGCAGAGCGCATGCATCCGCAAAGGTCATGTAGACATGTTGCAAAAATATCTTTCCAGAACACTTCCGAAACTCTACAGCTTATATCCCGCCAACCCGCAAGATCCTACGCGCCAACCGATTGCT
Source organism: Symbiodinium pilosum (assembly GCA_905231905.1). Lineage (NCBI taxonomy): Eukaryota > Dinophyceae > Suessiales > Symbiodiniaceae > Symbiodinium > Symbiodinium pilosum. The sequence goes on from CAJNIZ010045047.1 coordinate 42,236, forward strand.
GTACCCCGTACCCTGCAGCGAAGCTTGCTGAACTTTTGAGGGGGCCGGTCACTCTCAAAAACACTTCGAGAACAAACAAAGGTTAGAATCCTATCAGACACTGGGGCCCAGTGCGGACTGTTGAGATCGTTCAATCAATAAACCCCTAAACTCGAAACCCTAGCATTTGTTGGGGCTCTATCCATTTTGGATATCTATTCTCGAAGTGGCCCGAACATGAGGGTCCTAGCTCGGAGGCATATGCGCAAGATTGCAATGTATCTGTTTTCCGCCTTTAGAGCCCCAAGAGTGTGAGACCAAAGCCAGCATGCTGCAACTCTGAGCCCGAAACCGCAATTCCCAATCCCAAACCCTGAGCGCCAAACCCACAACCCAAAACCACAAACACCAAACCCACAAAAGCCTTACACCCTACACCCTAAACCTCTAAACCCTGACACCCTAGAATCTAAACCTTACATCCTAAGCCCTAGGTAACCCATTATAATAGTTTCCATGTTCTTTTCCATTATCCCCAAATAACCTATATATAACCCTAAAGCCCTACTGTTGAAAGTCTCAGCCGACATTAGGCGTCGACTTCCCATGTGAGCCCAGATCTTCCACTGCAGATGATGTCGCCTAGGTCACACAAGATTTCAGCCGAAGTGTTCAGGGACAGGGGTTTAAGGTTTTAGGGTTTTAGGGTTCTAGGGTTCTAGGGTTTCAGGGTATGGGGTATACTGGGCCGTGCAAGATTTCCTCCATCCACAGAACTGTATTTATACTCAGACTTCATCGCTGCATGTGATCCGCTCCCCCCACTTTAAGCGCCCCAACCACTCCATGACTCAATCCTCCCCATTCTGGTTTCCCTAAATAAGGGGACCCCAATATGGACCGCAAATATTATAATCCTTATTATGGGTACCCCCAAAATGGTACCCCCAAAGTCTTGAAACCCTCCAAATAGTGGGAGCATTGCATAATATGGTGTTGTTTTCAAGTATGGCGGTCCAAGAACCGTGTCCCTGACATCTGCTAAAGGACATTATAATCACAGCTGCAAGGAGGAGGGCTTGCATGTGTGTCTATATGGGTGGTGGACAGAGATTTTCCTAACCCGACATCCCAGTAACTACGATGTTGGGATTGCAGCCTGTGCAAGATTTTCTCCATCCACCGTATTTCAGCTTACTGGCTTGCAGTTGAAATACCTTCAGGCTGAGCGCGCAGGGTTTGGGTTGGGATGTCTTGGCTGCAGTTAGAGAACTTACATGTAGCAGTCATAGCATGGCTATACTTACTGGGGGTTAGCAAGGAACGAGGGAGTAGAATCCCTACATACTCCCCATATAAGATATTCTCTCATACCCTATGCCTATAACATGGCTATACCCTGTGCATACTGAATTTGGTTTCCTCATTTTGGTAACCTACTTCAAACTCGTTAACATCAACCCAAGTCTTGGTGTCGAAGTAGATCTAGGGTTTTAGGGCTTAGGGTTAGGGCTTAAGGTCTTCGGATGAGGCAACAGCGCGCAAGACGTGAACATGCTTCGCAGACTTGTCATGTGGCCTGGTTAGGCTTTAGGGTGGGTGTCCACAAGGCTTAGTTCACCAGCGTTGACCAGTGGCTAATTGGCTCGCTGGCCTACAAGGTCCAGGCTGATCAGGGAACGTTGAACCACCAAGCCTGTAAACCTTTGGGCCATTCTTCTTAAACACAGGAAAGACGCTAGGTTTTAGAGGGTTTAGAGTGTATGCAGGACCGTTCCCTCACTCACGCGGAATCCTTCCCGTGCCAAAGGAAAGCCTTTTCCGGGGGACAAGGCCATTAAACCCCTAAACCCTGCAGACAAGTCTTTCAATCTAAGTAAACCTCTCAATTTGAGATACTGCAGTCGGCTTCGGGCACTCAAGCCAAAGCGTTTCTTTTGAAGTTCAGCAAACGGAGAAGGCAAGGTTTAGAGCATTGGGTTTGGGGAGGCGTCTTGATGGCCTCAAAGGGAAGCTCAGAAGAAGCCAGTCACAAGCCCAGAAAATCCGACAGTCCATGTACAAACATTTATTAGCTCCTGTGGACTAACAAAAAACTATGATGTCTTGCATATTGCCCTCAAGGCGCACAGAATAAAAATCAGGGCAACGCAGCATCTTTTATGCATTGGCAGGAGAAGCAACATGGACACAGAATTTTAGGATACCCATGTCCCCTTGGACGCGCCACAAGTGGCAGATGTCAGACAGGTTGCAGAAAGTCTTGAGAGGCTCACGTGTCAGGCCTTGCAAGCAACAACAAAGCCGGTTATGGGGCTAACATCTACTTAGTGGTGCTTAGCAAGGAATAACATACTCCCTTATTCCCTACAAATCACCAGTGAGTTTGGGGTTTGCAACGTCAACTCATGAAACCTCCGAACTGTGCCAGAACCCTGCGTGTGAAAACGGTTGCGAAGGTCGGAGCCTAAAACTGGAAGAACATGCGAGCTATAGTCTAAACTCCTTTAAGAGGGTTAGATAGGGGATAGAATAGGGTAGCTATTCTAGGACTTACCAGGCTTACCTAGAGCGATGCTAGATATTTAGACTATAGCTCATGCTGTGTTGCCCTCGGGCTACTTCAGGACCGCTGCAAAGCCCTCAGATGAATTTTTTCCTATTCATATGGAAGGCCGGCTCCTCCTTCTCTACTTACCACAACAGATAATGGACATTCAACCCTAAACCCTAAGCCATCCAATGTCTCCGAGAGCTTTCAGGCATGAAGTAAACAGGACTGTGGGTTAGAGTGTAGGGCTGTTAAATAAGAAGTCTCGAGGACACATGAGCGTAAATTTTGTTGATAGGGTTCAGGGATGGTTGCATTGGGGTTAGACAGGGGTTATCTTGAAATAATGGAAGAGAAAATGGAAACTACTATAAAATGATAGGGTATATTCGGGTTATATAGAAGTTATATCAAATTATATCGCAAACCCTTCGTACCTACGTTGGATAGCCCTCGTAAAATGCCTTACTCCCCCGTCCCAAACGGAAACGCGCCATCTGAGCCCTAATTTGTTTATGACCAACGTAGAAGCCTAAAACAAAGCCAATACTCTTCCATCATCAACGCATGTCTCCTCATGCATTACACTCCCCCAAACTAACATGGAAACCCATATAGTACCCTTTTAGAAGGACTGTAGTCTTTATTGGGCCCCTTTTGGGTTTCCATTTAGTTTCGGAAAGTGTAGATAGGCCGTCGTAAAATGCCATACAACCCCTTGCCAGACAAAAACGGCACCCGAGACCAATGTCTCGGAGTCTAATGCAGAGTGTAGACCCATGATTAGTAACCCCCCCCCCTCCCCCCTTTTGAGGGCCTGAATATTAGGATCCCTGTTGAATTCCCTATTAAGGGGAGGGGGGCAGGGGTCTGGGCTACCTGCCAAGAATCTCTGACACTGACAGCCTTCTAGTCCTCGTATGACTAAGCGCATGTTTTAATATATTGGGGTTATATTGGGATAGAGGGAAAGAAAATGCAAACTACTTTAGTATATTGGGGTTATATTGGGATAGTGGAAATGAAAATGCAAACTACTTTAGTATACTGGGGTTATGTTGGGATAATGGAAAAGACCATGGAAATTACCATAGTATATAGGGGTTATTTGGGATGATGGAACAGAAAATGGAAATAAGATACACCCAAACTCTTGTTACAACTATTCAGGGCACCTAGACCCTCAACCGTGTGACATGAGCTATAATCTAAACTCCTAGTATCCCCCCTAATATCACCTCTAGTAGTCCCCTATATAGTTCCCTATATAACCCCCATGTAGGAGTTTAGAACCTAAATGCTGAACCTTGGGACCTCATCTCTACACCCTAAACCTAGACTATAGCTCACACGACTACAGAACGCTTGCGCCTCGACTGCCCAAGCCCACGGCGTGGAGAGTGATCCTAACAGGTGCATGGATTAGAGTTTAGGGATCAGGGCTTGTAACCCTAAGCGCTAGTTTTCATCTTCATTTCCATTATCTCTATATAAGCCCATACTATACACCTATTTTCTTTTCCCTTATTCCCTTAGCCCTAAAAATAGGGCCAAAGATGATTATGATGGGTTTAGGGTTTAGGGTTTAGGGTTTTGGGGTATAATCCCGATTAAGTAGATAGAATCCGCTGACCTTGGGGGGCGTGTTGGATGGTTTCAGTAACGGAAAGGGTAAAAACCTCTTTTGTTCTCACAGCCTAGAAACGGGGGCGGTGGGGTAGCTTCCCTCCAGGCCCCCACCTCCGCGGCAGCCGTTTCAGCCGTCTCCCACCCCTTCGCCTGCCTCCCACCAGCAGACTTTTCAGAACTGGTGGCAAATGGCTGCAAGGTTGCCTGGGTCAAGCTCTGGCGGCCCAGGCCCCAAGCCCCTGGAGGCCCCGGCCCCAAGCCCTGGGCTCCAAGCCCCTGGGAGCCCCGTAACCTTGGCTTGTTGCACCGACTGATTTCCTTTCGCCAGGTGCTTACCAGGAAATTTTTGAGAAACGACGCTTGCCTC
>CAJNIZ010045048.1:6053-30278 GCA_905231905.1 Symbiodinium pilosum
CCCAAGCCCTAAAGCCCTAATCCATAAACCTTAAACCCTAAATCCCCAAACCCTAAGAACGCCTATCAACCCGCAAGACGGAACCCTAAACCCAAGGTCCGAACGCTGGCCCCGAACATTTTCCCCACCGGCTTCCTGGGTCCTACTTGCGCGTCCCTAGTTGGACTTCCAGGGTTTTATTGTGTATGTAATAGGCATATGACTGATCTATATACCTAACTTAAATACCTGTATATCTATAATTACATGTTCCTACATTGGGAAGCCCCGCCAGCCGAGGCGGGCGCGCGCTAGCGTTTACAATTAAGCCCCAAGGTTTAGGGTTTAGGGAGTTTAGGGTCTAGCAAGTTTAGGGTTTAGGGAAAAACATTCAGATTGAGGTCCTGTGCTTTGGGGCTAAAGTCCAGGCGTCTTTTGCAATCTATGGCGCGCTTTGGATCAATATTTAGGCCCCAAGAAGAAATGCAATCAATGTCATGCCCTGAAGATTTCGGCTGGCTGCGCGCCCTGGATCCTAAGCCCTAAACCCCTGAAACGCAAAATGCCTTTATAGCCCCTTCCTCCCTCTTTGAATTTACTTGAGCACTTCATCCCTTTCTAACCGCTTCACCCCCTTTGAATTTGATGGAGCACTTCATCATGTACGCCAGGTAGTCCGCGTCATAGCTGGCGTTGATGAGCTTGAGGTCAGTCTCGGGATCCTTCACTCTATTGTAAGGGGATATTATAGGAGCTGTCAACGGTATATAAAAATAGACTATAGAGGGATATGTAAATGGGTAGTTAGGGTGTAGGCTTTTTTTAAGCAGCGTTTAGGGTTTAGGTAAACCCTAAGCCAAAAACCCATAAGGCTTAGGTTGTAAGCTTTAGGGCCCAGGTCACGGGGTTTTGGGCACCACCTCCCCTAAATCCGTCCACCATCTTCCAACAAGGGGGGTTAGGGTTTAGGTTTTAGGGTTGGTGTTTGAGTCATACGAGTGCCACAAAGCCTGACGCTCCCGCTCGTTGTATTAAGCAATAGGAGGCAGGGCAAGCTTCAATCGTGTACAGCCAACCACGATGTCGGACACATCCAGAACCCTACACCCTAAGCCCTAAACCCTGAACCCTGAACCCTAAACACGATTCAGAACCACGATGCCTAACGCATCCTTCCAAATAATAGGGTCCCTTTAAAGGGGTTATAGGGAGTTATATAAGGATATTAAGGGACTACACAGGGGTATATAGGACCCAAACGATAGGGTTTTAGGGCCCAAATACTATACAATGAATGGTATGTGGGCCCTAAAGCCCTATTGTTTGGGTCCTTGGACCCTTAGGGTATTGCAGACATGTCTTGATAACGCTCGGCGTCCGGTGTTGACGCGACAACTTCGTGACCTGTCTTCTTCAGCTTGACACGAAAGGCACGAAAGGCGACGAAACCAAATCTGCGATGATTGTGCTGGGATTTTATCGTACAACAAAACAACAGGGTTTCCTCTGTGACCCCAATAAACAATGGTTTGTGGGATGTTTTGACTTCCTTTCACACGGACAAAAAAAAATAAGATTTTTAAAGGGCAGTAAGCCCTAGCCCTGAAACCAATATCACCCTAAGGGTCCAAATGCCTAATAATCATCGACTTACCCAAAACCTATACTAGAATTACGATTACCCAAAACCCAAGTACCTAATCATATTGGGTACTTGGACCCCAAAATCCTAAACCCTAAACACTATATACCCCTATATATCCCTACATATCCCTTTAAAGGGACCTAATTATTGGGGTCTGTGAAGGCGAGGAAGGGGGGGGCCAAGACCCGGAGGGTTTAGGGGTTGAAGGGTTTAGAGGTTTAAGGGTTTAAGGGTTTTAGGGTTTAAGGGTTAGGGTTTAGGGGTTTTGGGTTTGGGGTTTTGGGGTTTGAGGGTGTCCCCTCTCCCTAAGATTCAAAACCCCCCGCGGATTCCTAGCCTGCCCGAAGGGTCTAGGGTTACATGGGGTACATAGGGGAATGGAAAAGAACATAGAAACGACTATATTTGCATATACACATCTCAAGGCTTAAGGCAAATCAAGCTCCGCACCCTCCGGAAATGTTGCCTGGGGGTGTAGGTGTAGCACAAATGATGCTGGAAACTCCTGCCCATGCTTAACCAGCTTGTGAAATATGAGGCCAAAGCCTGTATTGGGGTCTATATAGAGGTTATATTGGGATAATGGAAAATAAAATGGAAACTACTATATTATAAGGGTTATATAGGGTTATATTAGGGTTCCGAGTCTTCCCTAAACCCTAAATTTTGAGTACTCTCCTCGAACTCATCAAAAAAAACGGTCACACAACCGCACAAATACCCTTTAAATTGAAAAAAGTCAGGACCCCAAGTTTTGAAAACACCTGGATAAACTCTAGGATTTAGGGCTTAGGAACTGAAAATCTGCCGGCTACCAAACCCTATGTACCCCTAAATCCCCCTACGAAGCCTCAGTTTCCATTTCATTTTCCATCTGCCATAAACCCTAAACCGTGTGAAGCCCCGGGTGAGGTGTTCATGGCAATAACTCCGAAACCTAAATTCTAGATCCCAATCCATAAGCTCTAATGAGGCCCTAATCCCTAATTCCTAAAGACCAATTCCTAAACCCTGCTCGCTAAACGCCAATCCCTAACCCTCAAACCCTAAACCCTGAAGGTCTTGACTTCCAAAAACAGGGTTTTACGTTGAGGCCTTAAGGGAAACCTAGAACCCAAGACCCTAGACCCTAAACCCTGGATAGTTGTTTCCATTTTGTTTTCCATTATCCCATTAAAACCCAATATAACCCTACTACAATTCCTATATAACCCTTACATAATCCCTATATCCAAACCCTAAACCCTATACAATCCCCTAGATAACCCCCTTTAAAGAATTAACCCTGAACCCACTGAGTTGGCCTTCATGGCGATGCGCGCCACTTGGCGGCCAATGCGGCCGAAGCCGTTGATGCCGACGCCGACTGCCTGCCTGGAAGCTGCAACAGCCGAATTAGGGTTCAGGGTTCAGGGTTTAGGATCTAGGGTCTAGGGTTTCAGGTTTAGTGTATATATAGGTTTAGGGTTGAGGGTAAATAGGAAACTAGGGGTACCATTAAACGGGACTATTGGGGGCTATATGGATGTTCTATATGGACAGTCGAATTAGGTTCAGGGTTTAGGGATCAGGGTTTAGGTGTATGATTCAGGAGCTAAGGCAGAATTGTTGACTAGGTTTAGGGTTTAGGGATTAGGGTGTGGGGTTTAGGGTGTATAGCTTAGGGTTTAAAACAGTTCCGTCTTTTTACAGGGTTATCGGGAGAGAGAGCGAGAGAGAGAGAGAGAGAGATATATATATATGTATATATCTATATATATTTATATCTATAGGTATTCATACATTGCATCATAGGGTCCAAGTAGGTCCCTTCAAAGGGGACGTAAGGCTATGTCACAAAGTTTAAGGAGAGACAGAACCCTGCGCCAAAGAGGAACAATAGTGACCCTGAACTCTAAAGCCCGCATTTAAACCTTAAACTCCCCTGAACCTCGTTAACCCTTTCCCTAAACCCTGGTTTAGGGTTTAGGGTTTAGCTAATCCAAAATAAGCCCCTTTTTCAAAGGTTTTGGGCCATTGTTTTACCAAAGCGCTAAACCCTGAAAAAACCCTAGTCCCTAAACCCTCATCCCTAAACCCTAAACCCTAATCTCTGAACCCTAAACCCTAATCTCTGGACCCTAAAACCCAAATCTCTATACCCGAAACCCTGGTGTTACCTACCTTTGGGGCTTAAGTACATGGAGGTTTCCCTAAATTGCTGTTCCCAAAATGGGGGAAATTTATATAGGGACCCGTATTATAATCGGAACCCAAATATAGGACCCTAAACCCTTAAACCCTTAAACCCTAAACCCTAAACCCTTAAACCCTAAATCCTTAAACCCTTAAGCCCTTAAACCCTAAACCCTTAAACCCTAAACCCTAAACCGCGACAAACCCCACATCCCCTGAGGAGATCTAGCTTTCTAGTCTGATCAAGGTCGGCTGTAGGTCTAAGGTTTAGGGCTTTGGGTTTAGGGATTTGGGAAAAAAGGTTTGAGCTTTAGGGATTAGGCTTTAGGGTTTAGGGCTTAGGCTTTAGGGATTATATATAGGGTTTAAGGTTTAGGCTCAGAAAGTTCGATGTCCCTTGATGAGGGAATATACCCTAAAGACTAGGATCCCTAAAAGATTTAAAGCAAATTCTCTCATTAAGGGATATTGGACTTTCTTGGAGGTTTTGGGGTTTGGGAGGGTTAGAGCTTTGACCTGCAAAGTGCTTAGGGTTTAGGATTTAGGAAGTAAGGACCATATAGGATTTTAGCAGAAGCTGAATCCTACATCCCAAATCCCTGAAACTTTCATCCCAATAGCAACCCCATCAAAAGCGCCCTGTTGAAAGCATCAACAACATCAATAGAACCCTGAGACTGAGACCTTACCGAAAATTTACATATGCCTCTAGATACTTCATAAATTCAGAACCCCTGAAAAATGCCTGATAGCCCTTTAAGACCCAAATGTCCAAAACCCTAAACCCTAAACCCTAGACCCTGTAAAGCCCAGCTTCCATGTAATTTTCCATCACTGGGACAATAGCTTAAAACCTTAGTTAAACCCCTAACCCTAGAGCAAATAGTAGGTTCCATGTTCTTCTCCATGATCCTCATCTCAACCCATACATAACCCTTCTATAATCCCTATAAAGCCCATTGATCCCCTTTATAGGCAACCAGCCGCACGGATATAAGCCCCATAATCCCCTAAATAATGACAATTTCCATTTCATTTTCCATTCTCTTTTCCATTTGATTCTCCATTATACCCATCCCTTTACGACTCTGGAGACTCTAGGTGATAAGCCAGCTGCATGGAGGTGCGGCCCTTGCTGGCGCGCTTGCCCGCGACGCCGGCGGCGGCCAGGCCGGCCACGGCACCGAGGCCGGCCATGGCGCCCATGGAGCCCTGGAAAAAAGGCTTGAACTCTGGGTTTAGGGGTTTAGGGATAATGGGGCGATATTAGGATTATATAGGGATTATATAGGGATTATATAGGGGTTATATTGGGGTTATATAGGGATAATGAATTCTGGGTTGTAGGGGGCCCAGAAAAATTTCCGGTTCTGAGTCGGGAATAAGGGGCTGTCATTTCTATACATTCCCAATATGATATATTCCCTTAGTCCCTACTAATAACCGCCAGTAAGAGAAGGACCATAATTTTTGTGGACAACCAGCCATACAGGAATATATGAGCCGTTGACTCAACTCCTAGTATCCCCCTAATAACCTGATGATACTCCCCTATAATATAAAATTTCTTATATAATCCCCTTTCAGGAGTTTAGACTATAGCTCATATGAATAATGTTTTTTTTTGTGGTTGAACCTAGTAAGATTATATTCCTTATATAAAATACTATACCCCAAAAGGAGGATAGAATCTTACTCTATAATGGGCACCATAGTATCCCCAAATAAAAAAACTACTCATATAGGAATGGTTGGCGCTTAAGGGCTTAGAGCTGGCGCGCTGAAGGCGCGGGGGCTTAGGATTTACAACCTCTGGCATGGCAGCTGTATGGTTTATAGGGTTTAGGGTTTAGGGCATAGGGTTTGTGGTTTAGGGCTTAGGGTTTAGGGCTTAGGGTTTAGGGCTTCGGGTTTAGGGTTTAGGGCTTCGGGTTTATGGTTTACAGGGTTTAGGGCTTAGGGCTACCAATACACGGGCCCGCAGAACAAGGTCCTTGTGAGAGATTATTGGGAACTATTGTGGCGCAGTGAGGCTTAATCCAGCATATCAGGCCACACTGTTGGGTTTAGGGTTTGGGGTTTAGGGTTTAGCATATTGGTGGCCCATGGTAGGCCTCAGGATAACACCTTTTCGAAGCCTGGAAACTCGAGGTGTTCTACCGCACCTTCTCCAAAAGGCTTAACAACATAAGCCCAGTTTACAGTTCATGTTTATATCCTTTTCTCAGGACCCCAAACCTTTAAGAAATCCCCGCCCTGACCTCCAGGCATACAGCAGAAATCCCAATCCCTAAGCCCTAAACCCTTAAGCCCTGCATCCCTAAACCCTTAAGGCCTAGACCCTAACCCTTAAACCCGAAACTCTGAACCCTACACCCTAAACCCCAGCTTAGGGGATCCAAACCACCTTCCTTACACCCTAAAACGCAAGCCCTTGAACCCAAGCCATAATTCCTAAAACCTCAGATTCAGGGCTTTAAATCCTAAATCCTTAGCCCGACCCTAAGCCCTTCCAGCCTCTACTGTCCCTAAACCCTAAAACCTAAACCCCCAAACCCTATCTACTGGAACAACTAAATCCTAAACCCCTAAAGCCCGAAACTCCTAAAACCCTAAACCCCTAAACCCCTAAACCCTTAAACCCTAAACCTTCAACCACAAAACCCTAAACCACTGCCCTCCAGCCCCACCCTAAATAGTAGTTTCCATTTTCTTTTCCATCATCCCTATATATACCATATATATATATATATACACCCTTTAAAGGGACCCATATAACCCGAAATCCTAAACCCTAAACCCTATATAACCCTAAATCCTAAACTCCCAAGCCCAATAGGATCCTGCGAAGAAGCACCGTAGCCGGAGGCACGGAGGTTGGTCTTCGGGGCCGGGCGCTGCACCTGCACTTTGGCTTGCTTGACATGGTGTCAGGTTTGGGCTTTAGGATTGGGGCTTAGGATTTACGGTGTAGGGTTTAGGGTTTAAGGATTGGGATTTTTAGGGTTTAGAGTTTAGGGCGTATATAGGGACTTCATGAGGAGTGATCCCTCTGAAGAAGCCTTCACAAGGAACCCGACAATGCTCCAAGCAACAGCTTAGACTACGTCCTGGAGATTGGGCTTACCTACTCATCTTCTCTGAGAACATCCCTTTAATCCCAGATATATATATATATCTCCGAACCCCGTATATCCCCCTATCCTTAAACCCGATATAGACCCCATATGCATTCATATAAGATCTCCGTCATAAGATCCCTAAACCTCAAACCCCAAAATGCCCTATGATCCCAAACCCGAATCCCCCTAAATCCCTAAACCCTGAACCCTCAATCCCTAAAATCCGAAATCCCCAACCCTAGACCCCTAAAACCCTAAATCCCCAATCCCTAAACCCTAAGTCCCTAAGCCCTAAATCCCTAAACCCTAAAACCCTACATCCTTAATCCATAAACCCTAATATCCTAAAGCCCCAAACCCTAAGCCCCTGGACTCCTTAACCCTAGTATCCTGAATCCTAAATCCATAAGCCCCTACACTCCAGATCCCTCAGTCCCAAATTCCTAAACCCTAAACCCTAAACCCTAAGTCCCTAAGCGCTGCATCCGTAAACCCGAAGCCGAGGCTCCCCAAACCCTAAATCCTACGGTTTAGGGTTTAGGGGTTTAGGGTTTAGGGTGAAACTTTAATATCCTAAATCCCAAAACCCTAAACCCCAGACCCCTAACTCCCTCAACCCCAATATACTAAATCCCTGAACCCCAAACCCCCATACAGCTAAACCTCTAAACCCTAAACCCTAAGCCCTTAACCTCTAAACCCTAAACCCTTAACCTCTAAACCCTAAACCCTAAACCCTTAACCTCTAAACCCTAAGCCCCTAAACCCTTAACCCTAAACCCTAAACCCTTAACCCCTAAGCCCCTAAACCCCTAAGCCCCTTTTGGGTTATCGCAGTGGCCTGGCTGCTGGGCGTGACGAAGGCCACGGCGGAGGCTGCAACCGCAGCTCCGGCTCCTGGGTTGAAACAGGGTTTAGGGTTTAGGGTTTTAGGGTTTAGGGTTTAGGGGTTTAGGGTTTAGGGTTTAGGGGTCTAGAGTTTAGGGATAATGGGGAGTAATATTGGGGTTATAATGGAGAATCAAAATGGAAAATGAAATGATAACTGGGATTATAGGGTTTATAAGGGGGTATATTAGGGTTATCTTGGGGTAATATTGGGATAATGGAAAAGAAAATGGAAACTACTATAAATGGGGGTAAGGGTATAGGTTAGGTGGACCCCCCACCCAGTAATAGTGACTATAAGGGATAATAGGGATTATATTCGAGTCCTCTTATATTCTTATTATACCACTATTACAGGGTGGGGGTCCTCCTAAGATATTCTAAATGTATAGATAGCTTTAAGGTTTAGGGTTTAGGGCTGGGGGGTTTGGGGTTGGGGGCTTAGGGTTCAGGGTAGAGGGTTTAGGGTTGGGGGTTTAAGGTTTAGGGTTTGTGGTTTAGGGCTTAGGGTTACTCATAATTGCGATAGCCCCTAGAAATCCATTAAAGGGGATTATGATCAGGGTTACAAGCCCAGTTATAAATAGTTACTAAGTCGCGTGAACCTTCAGGGAGCGGCTGAGTGCAATGGATATGGTGGTTTCCCCAAACAGCGGGACCCTAATATAGACCCCGACATACTAGTATGCTTGCTATAGAGACCCCCCATAAGGTACCCCTAATTTTGGGAGACCTTCATATTTCATATGTGTGCATATGTATATAGATACAAATATGTTACTGTGTATAGGTAGATATACATGTACACATATATATCTAGAGAGAGAGACACAGAGAGAGAGAGAGAGAGAGAGAGGGAGAGAGATTATCCATATTTAGGAGGGTTTAGGATTAAAACTTGTTGGGTCTTGTTTGGGTGCTTATGAAAACTAGGCAGAATCATAGCCCAAAATCCATTTCTGAAAAAGACAATCATTCTACCTACCTTGGGGTTCATGTGCTCCGCACCCCAAGCCCTAAGTTGTATGGTTGTTTCCTTTCCTTTTGCATGATTCTACACACTTTTGGGTCTCAGGTAGGATTGATGCTTTGGGGGTGCTGGAGCAACCCTACACCCTAAACCCTCCATTTCGGGGTGTGCTGGAGCCATTTCCGACTTGAAGGGTCTAAGGATTAGGTTTAGGGATGGGGTTTAGGCATTAGCGCTTGGGGACTAGGGTTTAGGGATTGGGGTTGAAGGTTTAGGCTTCTAAGTTGTCAGCATGCAAAGGCCCATGCAAAAAGATCTTCAAGGGTTTTTTTTTTAGGGTTTAGGGTCAACCACTGCCCAAACCGCCGAGCACGGCACTTTCCAGGGTCACGCTAGGGGTTTAGGATTTGGGTGCATAGGGCTTAGGAAACATGAGGGACGGTGAACTGTGTAGAACTCCAAACCCTCAAGCCAAAGGAATATGGATTTAGGGTTTCCCTAAACATAAACCCTTACAAAGCCTGAACCCTATCCTTGGGGTTTTCCGAAGAAAAGACCCCCCCTAGGTTTAGGGGTTTGGGATTTAGGGACTGCCTGGGCCCCTAAAACATGTAGACGACTGGCCTTTTCTAAACCACTTTTAAGGATTATGGGCCATTATAACCCTAAACCCTAAACCCTAAACCTTTTACCTGTGTGTGTGAAATTCGGGTAGACCCCCTATACCCTGTTTATCCCGCTATATCAGCCCTACACCTGGCACCTTCGACCCTAAGGTCTAAACCCTAAACCCTAAACTCTACCCTCCCGGTAACTAACATGAAAACCCACAAAGGGCCCTATAAAGACTACAGTCCCTTTAAAGGGGGGCTATATGGGTTTCCATGTTAGTCTGGGGGAGTGTGAACCCTAAACCTTGTTCATGTGCGGGCACCGGCCATGGCGATGTTTGCAGCAGCGGAAGGCATGGCGATGGGTGGCTAAAGGCGAGGAGGCGGGAAAACTGTCAAAATGAGCTGCAAATGCACGGTGCAGGTTCGCAGCTTGAGCTTAAGGTATAAGAGTGAAGGCTTTAGGGTGTAGGGTTTAGGGCATGGAATCCGTAAAGAGAAGGGCTCCATGCAAGCGAGGGTAAGGGCTCGTGGATTTGCAGTTTCATTCCTAGGGGGCTTTAGTAGGTAGGTTAATCACCCCTAGAACACGCATTAGTAACCCTACTAATGCCAATAATCACCTACTTACTAAGCCCCCTGACCCTCCAAGTAGATTATCAAGTTCCAAATGAGGTCAATACCCCCTAGCTCCTCGATATGGAGTTAGTAGGGCCTGAATATACCTAAACCCTGAACCCTAAACCCCTAAACCCTAAACCCTAAACCCCTAAGCCCTAAACCTTACCCTAAAATAATCCCTTGTGGTACCCCATTACTGGGTGGGGGATTGACGAAGTCCAAGCTGTCCGTGACAGGCGAGTTTGAGGCTTCTGGGTTTAGGGGTCGAAGGGTTTAGGGGTTTAGGGTTTAGGGGTTCAAGGGTTTAAGGGTTTAGGGTTTAGGGTGTTAAGGGTTTAGGATTTAGGGAGTGAAGGGTTCACGTGGCACCTCCACATTTTCTCCAAGCGAACCCCAAACAAATACTCGACACCTAAAAGCTATAAGTGAACCCTGAAAGCACAAGCAAAGCTGGGTCGGGCTTTGGCCACAGGTACTGCGGCAAACCTCCTAAACCCTAAATCTGAGACCCTAACCCTACAACCTAAACCCTAAAAACCCTGAACCCTAAACCCTAAATCCCCAAACACTATGAACCCCAGGCCGACCCGTCGAGTCCTCCCGAATCGCAACGTCAGGGGCTTACCTGTAATCCCAAGTACCTACAGCTGAGTAGTAAAAACTCAGGGTTTAGGGTTTAAGGATTCAGCGTTCAGGGTTTACCTGTAACACTAATCACCTACAGCTGAGTAGTACTAACCATAACCTATAAAGCTGCATAAAGCTGCAGGTAACTAGGGTTACAGGTAGGGCTCAGGCTTTAGGGTAAGACTTTTTTTGGCAGGTTGATGGTTCAGGTTTTAGGGCTTACGGGTTACAACACTAACTCGAAAACCCCTAAACGTTGAATCCTACACCTACATGGTTCTCCAAGTTCGTTTGGGGAAAGATAGAATGGAACCCCAAATCCTAAACCCTGAATCCCAAAACTCTAAACCCTCAACCTCCAACCCTATACCCTGAAATGCTAATTGCTAAACCCTACATATAATGCCTGCACACACCAGGGCAGAATGAGCCTCATCATGGATCAGAGACCGCCGCCTCTACGCGGTTCAGAGCTTTAGGGTTTAGGGTGTAGAGTTTTACGGTATAGGGGTTTAGGGGTTCAGGGGTTCAGGGGTTTAGGGGTTGGGGGTTTAGGGTTTAGGGGTTCAGGGATTTAGTGTTTAGGGGTTTAGGGTTTAGGGATTGGGTTTGGGAGGGTTTAGGGTTTAGGGGGTTTAGGGGTTAGCGATTTGAGGTTTAGGGTTTAGGGGGCTTAATAGTGATTCTATACCGTTCTACAGGATAAGGGTTTAGGGTTGGGGTTGGGGTTCAGGAGCTTAAGCAGTGATTCTAGAAGGTTACATAGGGTTTGGGTTTAGGACGTCAGGTTTACCATAAAACTACACCGGGAACTTCAAACCCTGCATTCTAAATACCTAAGCCCAACCCGGAACGGCAAGCCCTGAACCCTAAACATGACAACTAGGCTTCCAACAGCATGGAATTTACAGGGGCCGCTGCAAACTACATAAGGTACCATGAAGGCCGTAGTAGAGGTGATTCGGGGATAGTGGCTTATTGAGGGGTATTGAGCCTGTATTCTTTCCTGATGAGGAGAACTCCAACCTTTGTGGGACCAGTCTTTGCATCGACTTAGAAATACAAGCAACTATTCGGGATGAGATTGAGTGAGGTCATTGTGATTTGGCGCAACTACAGCCGTGAGGCTTCCTGCAAGCCGGTATGAATACTGTTTGCTTTAAAAACCCTAAACCCTAAACCCTAAAATCCCTAAAATGGGAAACCGAATGGATAATTAGGAAAAGAAACGGAGACTGGGGCGCCGCAGAATTTTTGGGGTGGTTGAAGCAAGGAAGGTTACAAGCTTACACCCTGCTCGCAACATAGTATGCCACTTCTTAAAATTAGTGGTACCGTTTTGGGGATCCCATTATAAGGATTATAGCCTATTGGGGTCTATAGTGGGCGTCCCCTTTATTGTAGGAAACTACCAGAGAGAGAGAGAGAGAGAGAGAGAGAGACAGAGAGAAAGAGAGAGAGAGAGAGAGAGGGAGAGAGACCTAAACCTAAACCCTAAGCCCTAAACCCTAAACCGCGTAAATACTACTACTGTGCTCACTTCATAACTCGGGCTTATGGAGATCCTGGTTGCTTAAGAGTATTCCTAGGTCCTAGAGGTTCTAGGTCTCTTGACAGGGTTTTCGGAATAAATTAGGGTTTAGGGTTTAAGGTTTAATAGGTTTAAGGGGTACGGTTGCAACAGTGAAGAAACGATGGGAAGAGAACACAGACATGACATGCTGGCATTCTATACTGGTGTAGAAACAACCGGAATGAACTGGTTCGTGCTTGGGAAATGACCAACACATGTTACATTCACATTTCTGAACTCTAAACCCTAAATCCTGACCCAGTTTTGGGCTTCTAAGTTTAAGGTTTTGGAGTTTGATGTTCCCTGTTCCCCCAGCAGTAAAGTCCTTGCAGGGGTTTAGGGTTTAGGGGTTTGATGTTCCCTGTCCTCCAGCAATAAAGCCATTGCATATAACACGAGTAGAGATATCTGCAGGAATTTCTTTATTCACTGCAAAGGGGATATGCTAGTTGTTCAGAATACTTGTCCACAAACAGCTAGGGGGGTCTATGCCAAAGGGTCCCCCCTTTTGAAAGGACCTCTTGGAATTTGTTTAGGCTTTACGGTTTAGGATTTGGGGTTTAGGGTTTAACAAGCCCTAGACTGTAAACCTGTTTTAGTAGGTGCCCAGGTCAACTGCAGATTTGAAATCTAGGCATACGATTTAAGGTTTAGGATCTCTAGAAATCCCTAAGCCCTAAACCCTATATACCCTAAACCCTACATACCCTAAACCTATATACCCTCAACCCTAAACCCTCTATAACTCTATACTCTACATATACCCGGCACCTTAGGGTCTCTTGGGATGTATATAGTCCCGCTTAAGTAGATAGAGTATGGCTTTAGGTAAACTATAATAAGTTCCCCATATACCCGAAATTCTATTCCTAAACCCTAAACCCTAAACCCTAGACCCCATATTCTATCTACTTAAGGGGGACTAAAAGGCTACAGGGATGATATGGAGAACGCAGGGACCCTAAACCGGTTTAGGGTTTTAGGATTTAGGGTTTAGGGTTTTAGGGTTTTAGGGTTTTAGGGTTTAGGGTTTAGGGTTTAGGGTTTTAGGGTTTAGGGTTTAGGGGCATGAGGTGATGAGTTAATGAAAAAAGATTGTCTACAAATGCTCCCATATTCCTGGCGGGGTTATGGTTTAACAAGATATAAAAGGTTATGCAAGGGTAATGGAAACTACTGCTCAGGATTTCAGGGGTTTCCTGAAGATCTAGGCTCGGGGTTTAGCACATATTTTTGGCCCTCTCGATCGTTCGCAGTCAATGAGGACCCCATGAAACTGCGAATTTCCGGATCTCGGATACCCGGCTAGACCAAGCGGACCTTGAAAAAGAGTCATTCATAGGATGTAATAGGGTTTAGGGTTTAGGGTTTAGGATGTAATATGCTTCTTCCTGCCATACGGTCATGGGCTACTGGGCCATACCAACATCTTAATCTACCTACATTATAGGGGTGTTTGTTTGAGGTGGAGACATGATCCTGTTTTTATCATTTCTCGTTATTGAGGGCTGGACAACCCTATGAGTACACTCATGATTTGGTCTAACCGCCTTCAACCTAAACCCTAAAGCCTTAAACCCTACCCCCTTAAACCCTAAACCCCAAACTCATGGGTCCTCCTACTCAA
Organism: Symbiodinium pilosum; assembly: GCA_905231905.1. Taxonomy (NCBI): domain Eukaryota; class Dinophyceae; order Suessiales; family Symbiodiniaceae; genus Symbiodinium; species Symbiodinium pilosum. The sequence continues at coordinate 19,892 of CAJNIZ010045048.1, forward strand.
CCCCAGTCCTACCCCCCTAGGATCCCCCTTTAAGTAACCTTCATTTACCCGAAATGATCCGGTTTAGGGCTTAGGAACCTGAAGGGTTAGTACATAGGTGGGGGTCAGCGGGCCATAGTGAGGGGAGCCATGAAAAAACGATGTGTTGAAGCGCTTGGGCCTACACCGAGTGGACGAATCCCTTCCCTATTTGTCTGCCTTCATGCTAATATCAAACACCCCCGCGTTCCTAACGTTGAATGTCCCCCAATGTATAAGGTCTGTGAAAAGGAATTGTTCATATCAGAGGATGGGAGCGTTCATTATTATGAAGGTATTGATCTATGAAAGCTCACAAGCACGCCTTAATGCATACTCCCATATCTGGTATTGGGGGAATATTCTTAGGAGGACGTACCCGTAGTGTGCAAATGGAGCCTGCGGACGTTCAGGGGTTTAGGGTTTTAGGGTTTAGGGTTTTAGGGTTTAGGGTTTAGGGTTTAGTGGTTTAGGGTTTAGGGTTGAGGGGGCTAGGGTTGAAGGATTATCGTTGATTTACTCGAAATCCCAGCGGAATTCTACCTACAGCACCATTTACCTACAGTTCAATATGTCTTGTTCATTTGAACTAAGGGGTTAAGACTACTGAGCTGCATTTGGTCGTAGAGGTATGGCTTCAGGTTCCTTCTCGGCCCTAGACTCTGAAACCTTAACCCCTTACGGTTCTTTCCAAGCCCAAACCCTATACCGTAGGGTTTAGGGTTTTGGGTACACCCCTTAGGGTTGCGTGCTATAAGATCCGTTTAGTCCCTTAGTCCATTAGGACTCTCACAGCAAAGCGCCTCTTCGCTGAGTCATCGCTTGCTCTGCTGCTTGGGATACTTGGGGGTTTTAGGGTTCCTAAAACATGCCGAACCCTGAAAAAGCACAGGGGGCTTAGGGTATCAAATTCAGGGTCTAGGGCGATAAACCTTATAAATCCTTGCAGACCATATATAATATAAGTCTTGTTCACCCCATGAACCCTAACACCCTGAACCCATCACTCAGCTGCACTGCTGCTTGAGATGACCCCGTGCAACGCGGGATCCATACCTTGGCTTACTGTAGATTTAGGGTTTAGGGTTTAGGATTTAGGGTTTAGGGTTTAGGGTTTAGGGTTTGGGGGTTTAGGGTTAAGGGTGTAGGACCCTTCAACATTAAACCCTAGACAGGAAACGCCAAAGCCCCAAGTCCAAGCACCCAAGGGTTTAGGGTTTAGGGTTTAGGGTGGCTTTAGGGTACCTAGATATTTGGAGCTGGATCCTTAGCAAAAAGCTAGGGTCCTCAGCGGTAGTTTCCCAAAAACGGGCACCCCAATATAGAGACCAATAAACTATAATCCTTATTATAAGGATCCCGAACTCTAAACCCTAAACCCTTAAACCCTAAACCCAAAAAACGAACCCCTAAACACTATAAACCCTACCTGTAACCCCAGTAACCCACAGTTTTATGGAATATACCTACTACTAAACTGTAGGTTATTGGAGCCACAGGTAAACCTTATTATAGGGATCCCCGAAAAGGTACTTTGCGAATGTGAGCCAAAATACGGCCGCGCGCCGCCACGGAGCTCGAAATGGCCAAATTCAAGGAGAATCTGGGTTTTAGGGTTTGGGGTTTAGGGTTTAGGGGGTGAAGGGCGTTTAGGGGGTGTAGAGGGTTCAGGGTTTAGGGTATATAGGGTTCAGGGTCTAGGGTTGGGATTTAGGGTTTAGGGCTCAGGGTGTTCAGGGTTTAGGGCTACGTTTCGTTTGACCTTAAAACGTGAACCCTACAACTTTAAGGTTTTCGGTGTTGGGGTTTTTCGCCTTCGGGCTCATAGGGCTCAAGATTCAACGATTCAAGCTCGAAGGTCCAGCGTGGAGGATTCAGGCCGCATTCAATTTGCAGTAGGTTTATGGTTTTGGGTTAACTTACATGAGCACATTGCTCAGCGCAGACCCACCCCTATAAACCCTGAACACCAAACACCTCAAAGTAGACAAACTCTGAACCTTGATCCTCAAAACCTGAGCCCCTAAACCCAAAACCCTAACTTATGGCTCAGGTTCCCAAACTCCCAAATCCACGAAATTTGGCTCTCAGCATAGCGTCTCCACCCCATTTATCCCACAAGTCTACCTGGACCCCAAATGTATGCAGCAAAGCAAAAGACCAAAAACCCTAAGCATCCCAAAAAGCGAATCTTTATGAAAAGAACGGCCAAAGCTACAACATCTTCTCTTTTTGGCAACCCTGAAATCCTAAACTCAAATCCTGTGAAGGTGCCTTTTTGCAGCTTGGCCTCACGTTACACTGACGCTGTGCTTCTTCCAAGGATGCAAAGTTGCCTCAACATGGGGCTGGATGTCGGAGTTTGAGGATTTGGGATGTAGGGCTCAGGATTCAAGAATTAACGTTTCAGGTTCAAGGGGTAGGATTTAGGGTTCAGGGTTCAGGATTTAGGGTTCAAGGCTTAGGGTTTCGGATGTGGGGTTTAGATTTAAGGTTTAGGTTTCAGAGTTTAGGGTTCAGGGTTCAGGAAAGTAGGTGAACTCTACGGGGCTTTAATGCATGGGGATGCTACCTGTTTGAGAGCCGGATACCCACTTGGGAGTAGTTCGGGCTCATTTGTCCTATAGGCCCTACACCCCTAAATCCTATTCCCTGCAGTTTAGGGCCTGAACCGTAAACTCTTCTCCAATAGGTGTCCATATTATTCTCCATTTGATTCCGATGATCGTCAGAGAGCGCACCCTCAAACGAACACCTTCTACACCTTGAGCCCTGACCTCCAAACTGACATCTCGAAGCCTAACAATCCTAAACCCCTAAACCACAAAACCTAAACCCTAAATCTTAAAACCTGAAAACCTAAACCCTTGAACTGCAAATCCTAACACCCTAAGGCCTAGTGCTACCATCGCATTAAAGGGGGTGGCAATAATGTTCTGTTGCCGAGCCAGAAAAATCCCGGACGACTACATTTGCTCTCTACCAAGTTCGGAGCCCGAAAAGGTCCAAACAAGGTCCATCGACAATAATGAAGGGGTGGCGATAATTATGTTGTTCGTCCGAAACTATCCCGATTTTAATAGATTCCCTTCTACTTGTACTACACGCACTACCAGCCGTGCTACTTTATCCTACCCCAAGCCCTTGGTTTACTATTACCACCCCCCTTTCCGCAAACCAGAAACGCAAAACACCTTTGGGGGAGGAGGGGGGGGGGGGCATGCTCTATTTTGGAACTCTAAACCCTAAACCCCAAACCCTAAACAACTCTAAACCCTAATCCCTAAGCCCTAAAAAGTAGTTTCCATGTTCTTTTCCATCAACCCTAAACCCCAATGTATAACCCTAATAAACCCCCTATAAACCCTATAATCCCAGTTTCTATTTCATTTCCATTTTCTTTTCCATTTGATTCTCCATTATAACCCCAATATTACTCCCCATTCTCCCTAAACCCTAAACCCTAAACCCCTAAACCCTAAACCCTAAACCCCAAACCTTCCATAAGCCCAAGCCACGGCAAAGCAGATCGCAGAATCCGAGATCCGTGCTGGTCATGGCGGTGTAGCTGCAGCTCTGGTTCGCAACTGCCTTATTTTGGGGGGGTAATATAGTTTAGGGTTTAGGGTTTGGGGCTTATAGTTTAGGGTTTAGGGCTTAGGGTTTGTAGTTTAGGGTCTATAGGGTTCTTGTACAAGGATACTGGAAACGAAAATGGAAGCTTCCATCTGTGATTTAGAGTTCAAGGTTTAGGGTTTAGCGATTCTTGGAGGCTCCGGGGGGACTCAGTAAGTATGTTTCTTGCGGAGATAGCTAGGGGCACTATATGGCTAATAGGGGTATAATTACCAAGCCCCTCTGACCCTCCAAGTACTGGTCGCTTCTGGAGAGAAGGGTTGAAGGTGAACAGTTAAGCCCAAAACCATAGACCCTAAAACCTCAAATACTAAACCCCTAAATCTTCAACCCTAAACCCCTAAGCCCTCAACCCTGGAGGATCCATAGCCAAGGACCGCCTCAAACCTTGAACTTTCCAAATATGACCCCTGCCCCCTTTTGCATGAGGCGCTAAATTTTTACTTAATCACGGTGACCATGAGGAAGATTTTTAGAGTTAGGGTTTAGGGGTTTAGGGTTGAGGGTTTAGGATTTGGGGTTTAAGGTTTATTGCAGGACTACGATTCAGGGAGCGCCGGAGTGATTTTCAGCAACACCATAGGTGATTATGAAAAGGGGCCTGCCCATGGGGATTCGGTTTAGGCTTAGGGTTTAGGGGTGTAGGGTTTGGGCAGGATTCTTTCCCCTAAACCCTAAACCCTGGTCCCTAGTATATAACTTCAACTAAGCTGCACGTTGCCTCGCCTCCGCCGCCAGAAAGTGAGGATCTTGTTTCATTTTCTTCAAGATGTTATCCTTGGGGTTTTAGGGTTTAGGGTTTAGGGTTTTTGGTAGCCCAGTAACCGCAGTGTGAGAAGGGTTTCCAATTTGCTTTTGGTCATTTCCATGCAGGTGCCCAGAAAACAAAAAGGGCAAAAAGTTTCAACTGGGTTCCTAGTATCTGAGAGTAACAGTAAGTCTGTGTAGTAGCCCTCAGGTACAATTTTCGGTGCAATCGCGTCGATCTTCTGCACGTCGCAAGGTTCCAGTATGCTGACGGCAGCAAGATCCCAGATTTCTTCATACCCAGGAGACCTGAAGATTTCTCGAAGTAGGAATGCCCTTACAAACCAAGGTAGTTTAGGAAGGGCTTAGGTGTTAAAGCTTAGGGCAAAATATGGGGTTCTCCTGGAAGGGTTGCACAGGACTTGTCTTGCGACGCTCACGCCTTGGATTGTCCACGTCCTCGCTTTCAGCACGCAAGTTCACGGGAATCAGCAAGCAATGGAAGGGCCGCGGGCTTAGCCGCTGTAAAGTTGTCAGCGCACGGCGCGCGCGGTCCGTATGATCGAACTCCAGCATGACCTGGCGCCAAAGAACTTACACTTAATAGTGGCTTTGTGTAAATGGGATTTAGGGAGAGGCAGACGCTAGTTTTGGATTGACTTGCGCTATGGAGGGCGAGAGGAATCACCGTGTTCAATGTTGGACTTAGGGCTTAGGGTTTAGGATTGAGCACCCCAAACCCTAAACCCTAAACCCTTAACCCTATAAACCCTAAACCCCTCATATCCTGTAGTGGCCCCAATGAATCAAATGCGGTCCGGCAATACTTTCCATGATCTACAGCCCAAGCGCCAAGGTGGGGCGCGTACTAACCCCTAGGGTATATATTTGGTTGTATAGGGGGTATACTAGGGTTATGTATTAGGGTTATAATGGAACATCAAATGGAAAAGAAAATGGAAAATGAAATGGAAACTGTGATTATGGGACTTATAGGGTGCGTGCTAAGGTTATATATTGGGGTTATATCGGGGTTATACAGGGATAATGGAAAAACATGGAAACCCTAGGTCGCTTGAAAGGGATATTTCGGGATATTGGGGGTTATAGGGACTATAGGATATATACCGGGGTTATACAGGGATAATGGAAAAAGAACATGGAAACTACAGGGATGATAGGGGTTACTTAGGGGCTACATAGGGATTATAGGGTATATATTGGGCTTATATAGGGATAATGGAAAAGAAAATGGAAACTACTATCTAGGGTTTAGGGTTTAGGGGATTAGGATTTAGGGGTATAGTCCCGGTTAAGTAGATAGATTATGGTTTTGGGTATATTATAAGAGCCCCATATACCCCATATTCTATCTACTGAAGGGTAGGGTTTTGGGTTTACAAGCATTCACAATTGTTTCCAGCGGGGCTTGGGGATGCGACATACTATACTTTGAAAACGCGGTTTAGGGTTTAGGGTTTAGGGTTTAGGACTTCGAAAACAGAAGTTTTAACTGAGATGATATTCCTAAAGAATCAAGCTAATGTAGACCGCTGATTAATACAACCCCTTCTTTTAAGGGCCTTAATATAAGGTTCCCTATTATAATCCTTATTAAGGGGAGGAGTTTTATTAATCAGGGGTCTGGGTCACCCCCGATACGAGAAACACAAGACTGCCAGAGGCACCATTTGAATGTTGCCTGCGCCGATCAGTTTTGCGCCAGAGAGGAAGGCGTCTGGCTCGCATCCTTCAACGACCCCATTTAGGTTTAGGAGTTTAGGGTATATAGGGTTTAGGAGTTTAGGGTAGATAGGGTTTATGGGTTTAAAGTTTAGGGTATATAGGTTTTAAGGTTTAGGGCTTAGGGTTTAGGGTTTTAGGGTTTAGGGACTTTAGGGCTTAGGGTTAAAGGTTCAGGGCTTAGGGTTTAGACCTTAGGGACCTCAGGGTATAGGGATCAAAGAAATGTAGGATTATGTCAAGCAGAGTGTCTTGCATAAACGTAGGGACCTTGCAATCCCCCTGGGCGCATGGACCCAAACATCGGAGAGCTAACCCTAAACCCTTAAGAGTAGTTTCCATTTTCTTTTCCATTATCCCTATATATATATATGTAGATCCCTACGGCTGGTTGAAGTACTGAAGTGCTGGGGTGCTTTCGACTCTTAAGCCTTTGCAGGTTTGGGGGGAATATAGGGGATCAGGGTTTAGGATTTAGAGGATAAGCTCCTGAAAGGGGGTTATACAGGGGATTCTGTACGAGGCTACTATAGGGGTTATTAAGGGGGATCCATTCCTAGGTTTGAGATTTCTGCAGGGTCTTGGGTGTAGTGGTCCGGGGCTTAGGAATCATGTGGACACTTAAACTCTAAATAGTCGTTTCCATCTCCTTTTTCAATCCGTATATAACCCCTATATATACCTGTTATAATATTGGTGTCCATTTTCTTTTCCATTGTCCCTATAAAATCCCTGTATACATATTCCCCCCGATCAGTTTTGGCCCCCCCGCCTTGACAATCGGCCTTCAAGAAACAGATGCGCGCGCTCTCTGCGATCAAGTCGTCCAAGCGGTGTGAGAGCACTTTGACCTAGGTCAGGTAGCTTGTGGCTGCCAAACCATTCTGGGTTTAGGGTTCAGGGATTAGGGTTTAGGCTTTAGGCTTGTGGCTCCCAAACCATTCTAGTGCCTATAGTCCGCCTTAAGTAGGGATAATGGAAAAGAAGATGGAAACTACTACTTCGGGTTTAGGGTTTAAGGTTTCGGGATATAGTCCCCCTTCAGTAGATAGAATATGGGCTATATGGGCATCTCATTCTAGTCTACCCAAAGCCATATTCTATCTACTTAAGAGGGACTGTAGAGCTGAAGGTGTAGGGCATGGTACATACGGATAATATCTGGATTGCCTCGCTTACGGTTAAGGCCGTAAACCCTGTGTTTGGGACTTATAAGGCATGTCTTACGCTTTGCTGATTACGGTGTATGCGTGTGGGCTAGAGCTTGGGGTTCAGGCTTCTATGCTTTTCCCTGAATTGGGGGTTTAGAGTGCAGGCTTCTTCCGCCAGGGGTCTCCAGCTATTAGGGCTTATTGAAATTGTGACAGCGCGTTGCATGTTGCGAACTACTGCAAAATCAGGTAATGATGCGGATGGAAGGCATCTTGCACGACCTTATGCTCCATGTGCTCCGAAACCCTCCCCCCAAAAAGTGAAGGTTGATGCGAAAAACAGGACTGAATAGCTTTTAAGGACATCCCTAGCGTGCATCCTATAAACTACCTGAACCCCAAAAGTATGCGAAACAATGGCCTGTCTGCTATTTTGGGAATTTAAACCATTATGTTACCTACTTTCAAAAAACGCCAATATTTTTACACACTCCTGGGGTCCAGGTAGACAGGTTTCTACATCGTGACGAAGTGCGGGATTGCCTCACACAGAACCTCAACCCCAAACCCTGAACCGCCCAAAGCCCTGGGACCCTACACTTTGATTTAGGCTTTAGGGTTTAGGATTTAGGATTTAGACCCTAAACTCCTATCCCTGTATATCCCCTCTTAATCCTTAACCCCTAAGCCCTAAATATCCCTCTAGATATATATCCCGTATGTAGCCCCCACTTCCTTTTTTAAAGGTCCCTAAGACAGCAGCTCTAAACCCGAAACCCTTCTTATTCCTGATGTCAAAAACAGCGGGTCACACTGTTGTAGCTGGAGGATCGTTCAGCAGCTCGAGAACCAGAATTTGAAATATCAGCACGCACATACCTTGGTTGAATGCGTGCTCAGGGGTTATAGGGAATGTATTGCAGAGATATAGGGTTTAGGATTTAGGGTGTACCTCGACCCTGAAAAAACACAAAAACTCCTGAAACTAGACCAAAAAGCTATGGGTTCAGTAGTTAGGGGCTTAGGGTTATAGAATTTAAGCTATCCGCTCACACATACCTTGGCCCCCATTACGCTTGAATAGACTTTACGGTTCAAGCCTGTGCGTTGGGGTCTGCAGGCTTAAGTATTTGAGCTTTGCGTACTTAAGTTGTAAGAGTAAACCAACTCTAAACTCCAACCCCCAAACCCTAAACCTAAACCTTAAACTAAAACCCCAAACCCAAAACCCATATCACAAAGAACACAGAATCCGTGACCAAAGCATCCAGATACAGTGGAGCACCGTCTTGTGACAAACCCCCATTGACCTGATCATTCTTGGAGTCAGACAGCAAAACATGATTTAGGGTTTAGGGTGTAGGGCCTTTCCAACTTGTTACTAGCTTTAGCCCTCAACATCTTTATCCGCCTAGGAAGCCTCCCAAAAAAAAAGGCTGACTTATGAAGGGGCTTACATTAACCAAAATCCTGAAACCATTGTTCAATCAGGACTTACAAAAACAGCGTCTTGAGTTTAACTCTAAACCCTAAACCCTGATCCCATAGAATCCCCAGCGGTGTGTCTTGCACTCTCCTTGTAATCTCAGGTACAGGGCAAAGCCCAGAGGAGGTTCGCACGAAATTGGGAGACACCAGGCGTAGATGCGATCATACGGCGATCATTGGGGAAGCTTTGTAGGGATTTCATGGCAACTGCCCTGTGAAACTTCCAAAATCCAAAATATGTACCGCAATGGCCCCGTGACGATCCGGACCCGCGATCCCCAATCATTCAGCTCGGCTGTCTTCTGTCCAAAAATCATGGGCGCAGGGTTCGGCTCGAATGCCAAAACATTCTTGCCGTGTGCTGCGGACAGCCCGGTGTACCAGCCTATGTTCATGCCTGGGACACGTTTCAGGGTTTAGGGTTTGGAGCCTAAGGCCGGAACTTAGAACAAGGGTTTAGGGTTTAGGGTTTAGGGATTAGGGTGTAGGGTAGGTTTCCCAAAATTAGGGGTACCATTTTGGAGGTCCCCATAATAAGGACTATAGTATTTTGGGGTCTATATTGGTTGTCCCCTTATTTTGGGAAACTACCATTTGGGCATGCTTGCGCAAAAAATCCTCAAAGACCGAACAGTAGACGTGCTAAATTTTCACGCTGCTCCAACTTACAAAGAAGTTGTATCCAACCAGGTCACACTTCCCTAGTCCTAGTCGGGCTTAAGGTCAGTGTTTAAGCTTTGGCCCCCAAGCCCTAGCCTCCAAACAAACCCTGCGGTTTAGGGTTTAGGGTTTAGGGTTGAGGGTTGAGGGTCAACCCCCAAGACCCTGAAGTGTGGGGATTGAGGAAGACAAATGTCAGGCACAATAGGGCGATGGACAAACGATATTGCAAGTGTCAGACATTGTTACTTGCATCACTTACATCTACCTACTCACCAATTTGCTCCCAATCCCCTTTACCACGAGAGCAGAAAGCGTGATTGAAATTCTTCTTACCACCTCTTTCAGCTTGCCGGCTCTTAGTAGGGAATGAGGGAATGTTTTCCCTATGTAATTCCTCCGGGAATATGATGTACAGGGGCTATATAATATAGGGATTATATTCCTACATTCCCTACTAATTAAGAACCATTAAGTTTTAGAGGTTGTGCGACAGAGCCGGCCGCATCACGGGGTGGGCTTGGCGCTCTCGATGGTGCCCCGCGGACGGGCAGGACTTAGGGTTTGTAGGGTTTACCTGCACCCCAAAAGTAGGTAAAACAATGCCCCAAATCCCCTAACTCTAGCCAAAAAGGCAACTATGTTGAGTACTCTTAGGGTTCAGGTAGGGCTTAGGCATGCTATTTTCCCAGTCACTAGATGAATCATATCTGGGTTCTCGAGCAGGTTCATGCATATACGCCGTGGGGAGGAAAATGTACAGGCCCACCCGGACACAGGCTTAGGGTTTAGGGTTTAGGGGCTTAGGGTTTAAGGGTTTAGGGTATAGGACACTTATCCCTCTTGCATATCCCTATTCATCCCGATGTACCAAATGATTCCCTGCATTGACCCAGGTACCGAAAACCTTAAACCCCCCCCCCCCACCCCCCCCCCCCTCCCCC